>JADKLZ010060187.1:0-12034 GCA_021533235.1 Biomphalaria straminea | reverse complement strand
GGTGTGTTTTTCTTGTGTCTGTGTGATTGGGTGTGTTTTTCTTGTGTAGTATTTCCTGCCAGTTGTGTTTGTTTCAATGGAGTTAAAGGGAGACAAACACGTGGTGTCGAGCTCAGAAAATGAAAGAAAATTGAAGCAATAAGCCTACTCTGTGTGTGTGTTTTATTTTAAAGTTTTCACTTTGTTGCTGTCGCTATCCATCAACAACGCAACCAATATTTTGATTCATTTAAAAAATTATCGAGTACTTTCTGTCGGCTTGTTTAAAAAATGATTCTAAAAAGCATTCGCTTGGCATATTTTTTTTAATTATTGGGTCCATTTTTTTTAGAAACATTATTTACTTTTTTTTTTTTTTTGGAAACAATGGTAGTGGGGGTTCTTTTGTCTATAGCATTGCATACTTCTAATAAAAAGCCCAATTCTGTAACTCCTCCCTTGTTTTAAATCCCAAGATATTACGTTATAAGTTTTACTCTGTGAGTAATTTGTTATAATGTCAACTAATTACATTGTGCGAGGGTGGAGCTCAGATGTAAAATTCATTTTAATTTCTAATCTCTACGTAATAAAATCTTACAAAGTCCTATGTATGTTATATCCAAGTTTACTAATAGGAATTTGGCGCGTAAAAGTAAAGATTCATTTGGTTTCTATTTTCGTTTTTTTTTTTTTTACGGATACAATTACGTCATGATAAAAACAAAGACACAGGATTAGTTCCGGAATAAAGGAAACAGTTCATATGTTAGCGTCTTTGGAGACAGTCTACTTTTGTTAATGGACAAGTTTTTGGACTTTGTTATTTGGTTAGCTTCCCTTCTTTACCAGATGAAATGTTTGAATTGTCAATATTTGTGATTGCTGACCGGTCACCTGTGTTCAGTTGGTAGCTGGAATTAGTTGTTAGCCTCGCCTGAACATGGTCACCATTCTAAACACGAAGAGGTGTCCAACTAAGGCTGGACATCTCACCGACACAAGCACATAGGAATTATATAGATCTGGTTATTACAACTGAAGTAAAACTTTTTGCTATCCATAATTTGTTTTAAACATTTACAGATGTCTAACATGTGACCGCAGCTGTGTATCAGGGATTGGCCTCTTTAGTCACACAAGAAGTTGAAGAGGGGACTGACCATCTCTCGAGACGTAAAATGCCACAAACAGAGAGACTCTCGACAAGACTTTGGTTAATGTTCCATGACTGATGGGTTCTTATGACGTGAATGGTCGAGATCACTGGATGCAATACCCGAGGTCCTATTGTAATCTCAGGCTTATAGCTTAGATGCCCTGCAAATCATTGCTGCTTGGGCATTTATATTTTAAAACCCAATACAATTTAGGGGGCGTGATGGCTTGGTGGTAAAACTCTTCGCGTCCAAACCGAGAGATCTCTGGTTTGAGTCTTGGTGAAGACTGGAATATTTAAATTCGTTAGTTGAGGAAAGGAAAGTCGATTGATGCTTGGGCAGGTCAAACAATACCTTTCAGTTTACTATTGACAAATGTGATCTTTACCTGTAGATGGCATTGCTTATTAGGGGCAGATTACTTTTTACAATAACAATGTATTGAACCATATAATTTGCATATATTAAGCAACATTTTGTACATTTCATTTTATTTTTTCTAATTTTATTATTTTTTCCCAAGGGGATTAAAATTTCCATAATTTGTTATTTCATTTGATTTGATTCTGATTTAAGATCTGGCACATGGTCACGTTTCAAATTATACATAACATACCAATTTTATGTTAACCTGTTCATACTTTTCCACACATTAATTTAAGAGTAAAACATTCACCAAGCACACATACGCACTACCAAAAGACAACATTTTGGGTTTGTTTCCCTTTGTAAGTATTAATAGAACAACACTGCATGAAAATTGTAACTTTTTTATTTCTGCTATTTGAAAAGTTATAGTTTTAATATGTTTTTATAAAACTTAACCATGAATAACAACACAACAAGAAACAAAACAAAAGATGGTCAAAAACAGTTAAGTCATTGTATAACTCTCAAATCATCTCTTAACGTGATACTTGATAACTTCACCAGTGCTAACATAAAAATAAATTTACATTTTTCTTATATTTCGCGAATTCTGTAATTTGTTCTATGCATCTTTTTTTTTTCACGGTAGACTGCGTAATACGAAAATTTTAAGAAGTCTACCTAGAACAAAAAAACAGCAACACTGACAGAGTCTGTATACTAAAAGTTAAAAATAGTAACAGGCATGATTAACAAACTGTGTACAGAATTGAATTAAATGTCCTAATTTCAAAGCAGATATATTTTAAGAAAGAATCATACAATTAAAAAAATACTGGTCATTATAGACCAAGGGTGACCTTGATATTCTTTTATTTCCTTCTGCCTGGACCAAACGGATCTTGCACGAGACGGGCAGCTGGACCAGTGAAGAGAAAAAAATGTAACAATGTTAAAATGTGTTGTAAACAAATTTACACTCCACTAGGATTAACTTATATAAAACTAAAAGTATAAATAACTAATTAGTACTAATTAGTCACTGAAATTTAAAAGCGTTGGAAAGAGAAAGAGACAAAGTGAGAGACAAAGAGAGAAATATTTGCAGAAAAGTGAAAGAGAGAACGAAAGAGAGTGAAACAAGGAAAAGAGAGAGAGCGAAAGAGAGAAACCGAGTATATGCAAAATAAAAAAAAAACTTAAAAAAAAAGCTTATATAAAGAAAAGAATCGCACAATCACTGCCTTATCTCTCAATACAAAGATTTGTATCTCTTTTCTATATTTAAACTGTACTGCTAATTAATTAACTAGGTGGTTAATTTTTTACAATTCATTTGTGTATTCACACTGTATTGTATTCGACAATGAATAATTCTGCAAAGTTTCAATTTGATTTAACAATGGAAGAAATCACGGGTACACAATGTCTACCAGAGAGACAGATTTAGTGAGCTGAAATAAAGAGAGAGAGAGAGAAGAATAAGACAGTGACAGAAATAGAGACAAATGAGAAAGAGACAAATACGGAAGGAGAGAGAGAGAGAGAGAGAGAGAGAGAGAGAGAGAAATGGGGAGAAATAAAGAACAGACAAGTGAGAGTGTGCTAATATATGATATTACGTCATTGTTTGTTGTCTATGTTTTTAAGTGAACGACATGCCGAAAATGTAAAAAGAGAAATCATTTCGCTGCAAAATGTCGTTCGAAATATTTCAAGGCTGTTGATTTACTGGAAGATGAAAGTCAAGCAAGCCAAATAAATGAGTTATGGTTTGAGGCAATTGGCACTGACAACAATGTCAGAGTTTGGATGGTTGATGTCAATATTATGGGAAAGATGGTCAAAATGAAGATTGACACAGGAGCACAAGCCAATGTGGTATCAGAGTCAACGTGGAACACTTTAGAAACTGAAAGTCAGTTAAAACAGTCAAATACTACCCTACGAGCATTAGGGGATGAAGCATTAGAACTGAAGGGAGTTGCATCGGTCACATTTAAAGTGGACGATGTGGAAGTCAAAGATGATCTGTATGTGATCAAGAAAGAAATAAACCCAGTTCTTGGTATGAAGACATCTATTGCTTTAAGACTAATCGAAGCAAAGAAAAACGTCGAAGTACATGATGTCAAGCGACAAAATGAAGTACCACGAGAGTTGATGCCGAGAAATCAACTAACAACAACTTGCAGACCAAAGTCAGGTTCTCAATTGCATGAAGATGATAAACTATTACGTGCTCAAGAGAAATCGAGACCAGATGAGGACATGATTAAGAAAAATTATGGCGCAACAGGAAAGTTTCCCGGAAGTAATCAAAAGATAAAAGAAATTCGTCGCAAAACTGAAACTGATGTTAAACTGTTCAAAAGAAACAATGTAAAGGAAAAATTGTTACCTCATGCTGTACCAGACAGACCATGGAAAAAGGTTGCGACAGATTTGTTTGAATGGCGAAACAATGATTATTTGCTAGTTGTGGACTATTTCTCAAAATACCCTGAAATAAAACGACTGGAGAACAAAACAGCAGAATGTGTTATCAGGGCACTGAAAGGTATTTTTGCTAGACATGGCATACCAGAAGAAATAGTGAGCGACAATATGCCATTCAACAGTTATCAATATAGAGAGTTTGCTTCTGAATGGAATTTCAAGATAACTACATCAAGTCCCAGGTACCCTCAATCAAATGGTCAAAGTGAGGTGTATGTTGGTATCGTAAAGCAGATATTCAACAAAGCATACAAAAGTGGGAAAGATCCATATCTTGCTATGCTCGAGTATAGAAATACTCCAATAAGTGGACTGCCGTATTCACCATCACAACTGCTGATGAGTAGAAGACTCAGGGACATAATTCCAACTGATCCCAAACTATTTGAACCATCGATAGCTGAAAATGCAGAGAGATTACTCAACGAACGACAGATGAAAAGCAAAGTAAAATACGATGCAAAAGCAAGACAACCTAAAGATTATTCTGTCGGAGAGAAGGTGAGAGTGCGTCTAGGACAAACATGGCAGAAAGCTGTCGTCATTAAGAAACATCCATCACCCAGATCTTATATCATAAAGACAAATGATGGAAAAACCTACAGAAGAAACCAACGGTTTTTAAACAAGAGTTATGATGAAGACATCTCTGGGTACTATGATACTGACGAAGACAATGAACAACAAACTGTTAGAACAACCGAAACAGACAGTTATAGACCAACGTCTAGAGAACTTGTCGTGCCAGTCAAAACAACCAGAAGTGGCCGAGTTGTTAAGATTCCTTCTAGATATCAGTAGACCCTAGAACTTTAAAAGGAAGGATGTGCTAATATATGATAATATCAGGTGGCCGAGCCTTGCTCGGTTAAATAATTTTATATACCCGAAGTCATTTTTGGATTTTTTTTTATAATTACGAAAATGAACGATTGGATAAAGTCTACTAATTCGAAAAATTTCTTTAGTATTCTGTTTGTTCTATATGTAAATTGATACGTTCAGACATTTAATTTTGGAATTAGTATATTCAATTATGGCTTTAGTACGAAACGTCGAGTGACGCAAATTTCTACGTTATTGGGGAAAACTTCAAAGACTTTCTTACAAGCCAATAATAGTAGGCCTACGATAGTTTTACGCTGTCTAGACTGTAGGAGGACTTAAGAGACTTGATATTTAATCGCCATGTACAATTACATATAGAACAAACAGAACACTAAAGAAACTCTTCAGATTATTTTACGGGATATGTGCCCTGCTCAGCCAGACTGTAAGACTATAAGAAGTTCATACCGGCTTTTGCCATCCATCTATCCCAGTGGTGCTACTGGTGCTACAGCCCATGGAAGGATATGGCCTGCTTTTACACATCCCTCCATTCAGATATCTTCTAGGCCTTTCGTCACCACACCCTAACCCCAAGTTTTTTACTGAGGTTTATAGTTAAATCAAAAGTGGCTGCAGCGTACGCAAACTCGTTGACCGCTTAGAATATTGTGTGTTGGTTTCCTTTTCGAGTCGATGTGAAGCTCGAAGTCGCAGATCCTCAAGTTTCCTTAAACGCTCCTCAGAATTTTCTAGCTTAAAGATATTACTAATGATTGCATTTGCTATAGCTGAAGATGCTCTGGGATTTATCGTATTTGAAGACTGATGAGTCACTGGAGACAGGCAATTTATCGAGGTTGAAGGCTGGTGAGTGACTGAAGACTGGCAATTTATCGAAGTTGAAGAATGGTGAGTGACTGAGGACGGGCAATTTATCGAAGTTGAAGGCTGGTGAGTGACTGAAGACAGGCAATTTATTAAAGTTGAATCCAGTTCATTTAAAATCAAAGAAAGGCGAGGGACTTTAGCTGGATCAGCGTCATCGTTTCCTTCTCTTGAATCTTGGTTGAAGTTTTGAAGTTGAATAACTGGCGTTTTCTTGGCCGCGGCATCTTCCTAGTAGCAATAGTTTAAATTGTTTTTTTTTTTTATTTTAAAACAATACAATTGGTATACTATATTATACTACTGAACATTAAAATTACGAATAATAACGTTATGTCAATAAAATATTAACTTCACGTCAATAATAATAATAATAATAATAATATTCTCGTTGCCTGTCAGAGGGCGGTACTGCTGCAGACCTGCCACATCACCAGAAAATTCCTCAGTGGAAACTGATAAAGGGACTACGATGAATTTTGTTTCCCTTTAACGAAACTCGACCCTGGCTGCGCCAGAGAAAGAATACTCGTTCTTTTATCATAATAATAAAATTATTATGTTTATATAAATAATGTTTGTCTAACTGAATCTATATAAATTAGACCTTCTAAAAAAAAACAAAGATTTAGATCGAACAAAATTATAATAATATTTGTCTTCTATAAATTTAGAGTGGAATTGGCAATGCTGTTACATCTAGATCTAGTCTAGGAAAAAAAGCGATTGAAATCTGGCTGAAATCCTATAGCTCAGACGTAGACGTCTAGATCTATTTGTTTTCCTGAAAAGTTGTGAACATCTTTTCTTCTAGAAATTACAACAGAAAACCTATTAGATTATTATTAGATCTCTTCAACGCCGCAAACCTCCTGCTATTAGGGAAGAATAACGGCGAGCAACATGGCGGTTTTTTCGACGGAGAACTGAGAATCTAGTTGTAAGTCTAGAATCAAGACCTAGATCTAGACGTAGATTGTTTGTTTGTTCTTTTAGGCCTACATGTTTCGGATGTTCCTTCAGAGTTGAAGATAGTTACTTCCTAGTCCAAACCTCCCGCAGGACGACGGGGGATGGGAGCGGGCAGGGTTTGAACCCGGGACCATCGATAAATCCAAACGACAGTCCAGCGTGCAAACCGCTCGACCAGGCAGACATCCAGATTCCAGATTCGGCGTCCATATCTTTCTTTTCGGCCTACATTATAGCTAATTAAAAATATACAATTAATCAAATTCTTATTTTAACGTGCCTTATAATAAAGGGATCAAGCGATTAATTTGTAGAAACACTTGGAAACACTTGGAAACACTTGAGCGTCTTCAGATAACCACGTGCTTGATTGATGTTCACTGTTTTAAACCTTCAACTACGGTGCGCAAAAGTTGTCTATTCATTCATTCAAACGCGATAAAACATGTTGCAAAGAAATGCTTTAGTGAACGACTGTAAGCCAGTGACGTAGGAGGTGTACTTTTTTTTTTTTCATTTCTTGCTGTGAGCCTAGTGACGTAGGGGGTGTCAAGTTTTTTTCCCTTTGACGTCGTGGGAAAAAAATTTCATTCATAAATTTTCCATGTCATTCATAAAACCTTCAAACCAAAATAAATTGTTCGATAATGAGACATTTTTCAAACCGATATAACGGTCAAACTCGAGTTTTCCCGATGTGGCCAATGAGTTGAGAATTTTTTTCTCACTAACATTTAGATACGTTGAAATTTTAAAGAAAATCGTTAGAGCCGTTTTCGAAATAGAAGAAATATAAATATATATATATATATATATATACAAGAATTGCTCGCTTAAGAGTATAGGATTACGTCATTGTTTGTTGTCTATGTTTTTAAGTGAACGCAAAAGAATGAGCGGAAATAAAAGAGTTCTCTAATGTCTACCTTAATGAAGACAAGTCTCGTTATATTATTTATTGTTAACTTGTAAAGTCTACAGTAGTTTATTAATCTGTGACAACAGAACAGAGAGAGGCTTTATTTTGAAAAACTTGTAATACACAATTTGTACATCAACCGAAATAAAATCTTGCATTCGCACGGCCTCTTTATTTCATCTGTTCAAATTTATGTCATGTCATGGTGACAGGGCCGGTCCTACAGATTGCTAGGCCCTACGAGAAGCGAATTGCGTGGGGCCCAGTCTGGGTAGGGAAACGGATAATAAGTGAAAATTAAGATTTTGTATTAGAAAATAAATGTATACTTTACCAAGTACAAAATCACTGTCAAATTAACTTTACGAGCCATCTACAGTAGATGGTAGTTTTCCAACAAAAAGACTATAAACAATCAGATCTGCTTTTTAGATTTACTATCGACAAGCAAAAATATCGCTTTTGTATGCCAATGACATAGACATATAATATACATAGACGGGAAACCGGAAATAAATCCTTATCCGCGACTGACCGATTCACGTCGTAGAATCTATCTATATATAGATTTTTATGTACGTAAACTCCTTTTTGGGCGCTTAGGGGAGTCGCCCCAATAAATCTTAGAAAAGTAGTGATCTTTAGTTTTCAGACTTTAGAAATAATGCAAAATCATTTCTCAGATATTCACGCAAATATATGAAACAAAGCAATTTCCTGTGTGTTTCCATTGATCAAACTTTTTAAAAAATGTTCACGACATTTTTTTGTAGTTTTAAAAAGTCTCCATGTCACATCTAGGTATTATATATGTCTATGGCATAGACATAAATAAATATAGACTCGCCAGTAAGAGAGTTTTATGAAATTAAAGTTTGTGAATTGCAATTGTGTGTACTTTATTTTATGTCTATACATTTTGTTTAATCTCTAAGACTGAAGATCATGCAATTTTTAAATTTTTCATAATTCGGAAATCCGAATTCAATAGATATACATGTTTTCAAGTTACTTCCTTTTTCCAGTCTATATTTATTTATGTCTATGGTCTATGGCCAATGACTATTTACGTATCTCAAGTATTTGAACTTTTTGTTTCGGTTAAAATTCGAATTACTATTTCATTTTTTTATGAAAGCTGACAATGCAATTTTTTTAAAATCGCGAGTAGGATAGGCGTTTGCCATATTGAATGACATCCCCGAATTGACACTTTGGTCTGTTTTTAAGATTTGCATGAGTTTTCAGAAGATTTTAATAATTTCAGGAGATTTTCGTGACTTTGTCGTATATTTTGCGATTTTAGGAGAATTCTAAGAACCCTTTAATAAAGTTACAATGGTTAATCTAATAATTTACACCTAGATTCCGCGGGCCTACGGATGTCGATCGCCCACTGCGGCCGCATAGGTTACAGTGGCCTAAGGCCGGCCATGCATGGTTATATACTTGTACTATAATGTCATGGATGGATACTTGTGATTATTATTATAATTCGTTCATCGTTATACGATGAGCCCCACTTTTGTCATCCAAGAGGCTGAAGGCTTTACCCTTGTGATATAAAGCCATGGTTAAATACTTCTGATACAATGTCATAGTTATAGACTTATGACATAGTGTCATGGTTATATGTTCACTATACTTATATACTTGTGATATTTGTAACACACATGTGTCATGACTCATTATCATCTATCTTTTTGTTCTGTCAATATATTTTAATTAGTTTTGGAGGGGAGGCTACTCGCCAGACATCAGAAGGACTATGCAAGGATTGATCTCCCGTATTTGTTTTGGTGTGTCCTGTATATCATCTATTTGAGCGTGTGTGTGTGTGTAGTAGTAGACATTGGAGGGTAGGGGATGGGTAAGGGGAAAGTTATTAAAGAGAACAATATCTGGTCCATATGATTATGAGTATCGATTATTTGATGAGTGATTACACCAATGCCACATCTAAACCAACTTGACTTCGGAAGGTTTTTTTTTTTTTTCATGTGGTGAATCTTGTTTCAAAGTCGTACGTTAACAACAAGGACATTATCAACTAGGACATTATCAACTAGGACATTATCAACTAGGACTTAAAAGCATTTACATTATAACGTTAAAATAGCCGTGACGTTATGCAGTAAGACGTGAACTTCTACAATATTTCGAATTATTACCTCAACAACGATGAGGTTTGAAACCAGCTCGTTTACAAGTAGAATAGTTATAACTAGACATTTGCAATTGCGACATTCAAAAATAGAACATTTACAACCAGGACATTTTGAACTAGGAAATGCAGAGCCGGATTTATGTATGTGGAGGCCTCGGGGCAAAATTTTTGTCGAAGCTCCTACAATTTTTCGAAACCTTTAATAAAAATACACGTATTAATTATAAAAGCATGCCATATTTTAGAAGAAAGAATCAGAGTACTTCTTACACGAAACTTATAATTTAGTTCAAAGTCGTTTTTGTGGCATATCTCTATCAGGTTAGTTCAAAGTCGAGCTGACAAAAAGAATAGGAACAGCTACCACAGCATTGGCAAAACTCTCCAAGCGCGTCTGGGAAAATGCTAAGTTGACCACTGTGACCAAAGTCCTAGTCTACAACGCCTGTGTTGTGAGCACTCTCCTTTATGGCAGTGAAAGCTGGTCAACATACATGTACCAAGAGCACAGATTGAATAGTTTCCACTTGCGCTGTCTGAGACGCATTATGGGCATCTCTTGGAGGGACCATGTCTCCAATCAGGAAATTTTGAGATTGGCCAATATGAACAGCATGTATGCTCTCCTAATACGAAGAAGACTACGCTGGCTTGGACATGTCACCCGCATGCCAGATGGTAGAATCCCGAAAGATATCTTACATGCTGAGCTTGTGGAAGGAGTCAGACCCAAGGGCCGCCGAAAACTAACATATAGAGATGTCTGCAAGCGAGACATGAGAGCCCCAGACATCAACGAAAGTATGTGGGAAAACATAGCTACGGACCGGAGTGAATGGAGACAGACTGTGCGTGCTGGGACAACCCTCGCTGAGGTTATTTCAAAGTCTTTTTAAAAGGCCTATCGCTCTATCAGGTTAGTTCAGAGTCTTTTTATTAGCATATCTTTCTATCAGGTTAGTTCAAAGTCTTTTTATTAGCATATCTCTCTATCAGGTTAGTTCAAAGTCTTTTTATTAGCATATCTCTCTATCAGATGAGTTCAAAGTGGGTACAAATGAGTTCTGGTCCTGCAGTTCTGACATAAGTGTGTGTGTGTGTGTGTTTGTATGTGTGTGTATGTGCATTGACTAATTCCTGACTGGGTGTGTCTTCATGCTCTACAAAGTCAGTTACAACGTTGTGTCATCCGGGAACTGATCGAGTGCTCCTCAGCACAGACATGTGTGAATAGTGATGTTAAATATTAATAAGACACTTTATGCCATTAGTTTGGTGTCACAGAGCAGCGGTGTTTTTTATATTTTACTAAGACTAATGGTAAACAATAGTCAATGGACACAGCTACTCTAAGAAAAAAAAATCGTCTACGACTCTTTTTTATCAGAGATACTCTGCTGACACTAGCTAAAACACATCACACATCTAATCCAATTAGAGTGCTGATGATGACATTTGTGGTAGCTCCCTTGTTGTAGTGACTACAAAACCAAATTGTCTGAATGATAGACAAGTATATAGACATCTAGATCTATATGTGTTCACTTGTCAGAGTTTTTATTATACGGTTGATATATTTTATTTTTAAGTTTTAGAATTTTTGTAAAAATGCCCTGACTTCAATTTGTTTAAAAAATTAAAAAATAATATAGATAGATAGATAGATAGATAGATAGATGATAGATAAATGATAGATAGATGATGGATAGATGATTAAAATGAATAATTAGTTCATGAGAATGCTGGATTAATTCTTCTCTCCAGTGAGAACTTACCATCCTGAGCTTTAAATAAATTGTATAAAATGGAGTGCCTTGATTGAAATCCTGCATCTAAGTTATGGCCATTTTTTCTGTTCCTAGTTAATATAAAAGTAATAATGTTAGCATTAGGCAGTATATAAATATTAAGGGAATATTGTACCTGCTACTCAATCAAGAAAACACTGTACCTGCTACTCTATCAAGGGAACACTGTACCTGCTACTCTATCAAGGGAACACTGTACCTGCTACTCTATCAAGGGAACACTGTACCTGCTACTCTATCAAGGTAACACTGTACCTGCTACTCTATCAAGGTAACACTGTACCTGCTACTCTATCAAGGTAACACTGTACCTGCTACTCTATCAAGGTAACACTGTACCTGCTACTCTATCAAGGGAGCACTGTACCTGCTACTCTATCAAGGGAACACTGTACCTGCTACTCTATCAAGGGAACACTGTACCTGCTACTCTATCAAGGGAACA
>JADKLZ010060186.1:0-12038 GCA_021533235.1 Biomphalaria straminea | reverse complement strand
GGTGTGTTTTTCTTGTGTCTGTGTGATTGGGTGTGTTTTTCTTGTGTAGTATTTCCTGCCAGTTGTGTTTGTTTCAATGGAGTTAAAGGGAGACAAACACGTGGTGTCGAGCTCAGAAAATGAAAGAAAATTGAAGCAATAAGCCTACTCTGTGTGTGTGTTTTATTTTAAAGTTTTCACTTTGTTGCTGTCGCTATCCATCAACAACGCAACCAATATTTTGATTCATTTAAAAAATTATCGAGTACTTTCTGTCGGCTTGTTTAAAAAATGATTCTAAAAAGCATTCGCTTGGCATATTTTTTTTAATTATTGGGTCCATTTTTTTTAGAAACATTATTTACTTTTTTTTTTTTTTTGGAAACAATGGTAGTGGGGGTTCTTTTGTCTATAGCATTGCATACTTCTAATAAAAAGCCCAATTCTGTAACTCCTCCCTTGTTTTAAATCCCAAGATATTACGTTATAAGTTTTACTCTGTGAGTAATTTGTTATAATGTCAACTAATTACATTGTGCGAGGGTGGAGCTCAGATGTAAAATTCATTTTAATTTCTAATCTCTACGTAATAAAATCTTACAAAGTCCTATGTATGTTATATCCAAGTTTACTAATAGGAATTTGGCGCGTAAAAGTAAAGATTCATTTGGTTTCTATTTTCGTTTTTTTTTTTTTACGGATACAATTACGTCATGATAAAAACAAAGACACAGGATTAGTTCCGGAATAAAGGAAACAGTTCATATGTTAGCGTCTTTGGAGACAGTCTACTTTTGTTAATGGACAAGTTTTTGGACTTTGTTATTTGGTTAGCTTCCCTTCTTTACCAGATGAAATGTTTGAATTGTCAATATTTGTGATTGCTGACCGGTCACCTGTGTTCAGTTGGTAGCTGGAATTAGTTGTTAGCCTCGCCTGAACATGGTCACCATTCTAAACACGAAGAGGTGTCCAACTAAGGCTGGACATCTCACCGACACAAGCACATAGGAATTATATAGATCTGGTTATTACAACTGAAGTAAAACTTTTTGCTATCCATAATTTGTTTTAAACATTTACAGATGTCTAACATGTGACCGCAGCTGTGTATCAGGGATTGGCCTCTTTAGTCACACAAGAAGTTGAAGAGGGGACTGACCATCTCTCGAGACGTAAAATGCCACAAACAGAGAGACTCTCGACAAGACTTTGGTTAATGTTCCATGACTGATGGGTTCTTATGACGTGAATGGTCGAGATCACTGGATGCAATACCCGAGGTCCTATTGTAATCTCAGGCTTATAGCTTAGATGCCCTGCAAATCATTGCTGCTTGGGCATTTATATTTTAAAACCCAATACAATTTAGGGGGCGTGATGGCTTGGTGGTAAAACTCTTCGCGTCCAAACCGAGAGATCTCTGGTTTGAGTCTTGGTGAAGACTGGAATATTTAAATTCGTTAGTTGAGGAAAGGAAAGTCGATTGATGCTTGGGCAGGTCAAACAATACCTTTCAGTTTACTATTGACAAATGTGATCTTTACCTGTAGATGGCATTGCTTATTAGGGGCAGATTACTTTTTACAATAACAATGTATTGAACCATATAATTTGCATATATTAAGCAACATTTTGTACATTTCATTTTATTTTTTCTAATTTTATTATTTTTTCCCAAGGGGATTAAAATTTCCATAATTTGTTATTTCATTTGATTTGATTCTGATTTAAGATCTGGCACATGGTCACGTTTCAAATTATACATAACATACCAATTTTATGTTAACCTGTTCATACTTTTCCACACATTAATTTAAGAGTAAAACATTCACCAAGCACACATACGCACTACCAAAAGACAACATTTTGGGTTTGTTTCCCTTTGTAAGTATTAATAGAACAACACTGCATGAAAATTGTAACTTTTTTATTTCTGCTATTTGAAAAGTTATAGTTTTAATATGTTTTTATAAAACTTAACCATGAATAACAACACAACAAGAAACAAAACAAAAGATGGTCAAAAACAGTTAAGTCATTGTATAACTCTCAAATCATCTCTTAACGTGATACTTGATAACTTCACCAGTGCTAACATAAAAATAAATTTACATTTTTCTTATATTTCGCGAATTCTGTAATTTGTTCTATGCATCTTTTTTTTTTCACGGTAGACTGCGTAATACGAAAATTTTAAGAAGTCTACCTAGAACAAAAAAACAGCAACACTGACAGAGTCTGTATACTAAAAGTTAAAAATAGTAACAGGCATGATTAACAAACTGTGTACAGAATTGAATTAAATGTCCTAATTTCAAAGCAGATATATTTTAAGAAAGAATCATACAATTAAAAAAATACTGGTCATTATAGACCAAGGGTGACCTTGATATTCTTTTATTTCCTTCTGCCTGGACCAAACGGATCTTGCACGAGACGGGCAGCTGGACCAGTGAAGAGAAAAAAATGTAACAATGTTAAAATGTGTTGTAAACAAATTTACACTCCACTAGGATTAACTTATATAAAACTAAAAGTATAAATAACTAATTAGTACTAATTAGTCACTGAAATTTAAAAGCGTTGGAAAGAGAAAGAGACAAAGTGAGAGACAAAGAGAGAAATATTTGCAGAAAAGTGAAAGAGAGAACGAAAGAGAGTGAAACAAGGAAAAGAGAGAGAGCGAAAGAGAGAAACCGAGTATATGCAAAATAAAAAAAAAACTTAAAAAAAAAGCTTATATAAAGAAAAGAATCGCACAATCACTGCCTTATCTCTCAATACAAAGATTTGTATCTCTTTTCTATATTTAAACTGTACTGCTAATTAATTAACTAGGTGGTTAATTTTTTACAATTCATTTGTGTATTCACACTGTATTGTATTCGACAATGAATAATTCTGCAAAGTTTCAATTTGATTTAACAATGGAAGAAATCACGGGTACACAATGTCTACCAGAGAGACAGATTTAGTGAGCTGAAATAAAGAGAGAGAGAGAGAAGAATAAGACAGTGACAGAAATAGAGACAAATGAGAAAGAGACAAATACGGAAGGAGAGAGAGAGAGAGAGAGAGAGAGAGAGAGAGAGAGAAATGGGGAGAAATAAAGAACAGACAAGTGAGAGTGTGCTAATATATGATATTACGTCATTGTTTGTTGTCTATGTTTTTAAGTGAACGACATGCCGAAAATGTAAAAAGAGAAATCATTTCGCTGCAAAATGTCGTTCGAAATATTTCAAGGCTGTTGATTTACTGGAAGATGAAAGTCAAGCAAGCCAAATAAATGAGTTATGGTTTGAGGCAATTGGCACTGACAACAATGTCAGAGTTTGGATGGTTGATGTCAATATTATGGGAAAGATGGTCAAAATGAAGATTGACACAGGAGCACAAGCCAATGTGGTATCAGAGTCAACGTGGAACACTTTAGAAACTGAAAGTCAGTTAAAACAGTCAAATACTACCCTACGAGCATTAGGGGATGAAGCATTAGAACTGAAGGGAGTTGCATCGGTCACATTTAAAGTGGACGATGTGGAAGTCAAAGATGATCTGTATGTGATCAAGAAAGAAATAAACCCAGTTCTTGGTATGAAGACATCTATTGCTTTAAGACTAATCGAAGCAAAGAAAAACGTCGAAGTACATGATGTCAAGCGACAAAATGAAGTACCACGAGAGTTGATGCCGAGAAATCAACTAACAACAACTTGCAGACCAAAGTCAGGTTCTCAATTGCATGAAGATGATAAACTATTACGTGCTCAAGAGAAATCGAGACCAGATGAGGACATGATTAAGAAAAATTATGGCGCAACAGGAAAGTTTCCCGGAAGTAATCAAAAGATAAAAGAAATTCGTCGCAAAACTGAAACTGATGTTAAACTGTTCAAAAGAAACAATGTAAAGGAAAAATTGTTACCTCATGCTGTACCAGACAGACCATGGAAAAAGGTTGCGACAGATTTGTTTGAATGGCGAAACAATGATTATTTGCTAGTTGTGGACTATTTCTCAAAATACCCTGAAATAAAACGACTGGAGAACAAAACAGCAGAATGTGTTATCAGGGCACTGAAAGGTATTTTTGCTAGACATGGCATACCAGAAGAAATAGTGAGCGACAATATGCCATTCAACAGTTATCAATATAGAGAGTTTGCTTCTGAATGGAATTTCAAGATAACTACATCAAGTCCCAGGTACCCTCAATCAAATGGTCAAAGTGAGGTGTATGTTGGTATCGTAAAGCAGATATTCAACAAAGCATACAAAAGTGGGAAAGATCCATATCTTGCTATGCTCGAGTATAGAAATACTCCAATAAGTGGACTGCCGTATTCACCATCACAACTGCTGATGAGTAGAAGACTCAGGGACATAATTCCAACTGATCCCAAACTATTTGAACCATCGATAGCTGAAAATGCAGAGAGATTACTCAACGAACGACAGATGAAAAGCAAAGTAAAATACGATGCAAAAGCAAGACAACCTAAAGATTATTCTGTCGGAGAGAAGGTGAGAGTGCGTCTAGGACAAACATGGCAGAAAGCTGTCGTCATTAAGAAACATCCATCACCCAGATCTTATATCATAAAGACAAATGATGGAAAAACCTACAGAAGAAACCAACGGTTTTTAAACAAGAGTTATGATGAAGACATCTCTGGGTACTATGATACTGACGAAGACAATGAACAACAAACTGTTAGAACAACCGAAACAGACAGTTATAGACCAACGTCTAGAGAACTTGTCGTGCCAGTCAAAACAACCAGAAGTGGCCGAGTTGTTAAGATTCCTTCTAGATATCAGTAGACCCTAGAACTTTAAAAGGAAGGATGTGCTAATATATGATAATATCAGGTGGCCGAGCCTTGCTCGGTTAAATAATTTTATATACCCGAAGTCATTTTTGGATTTTTTTTTATAATTACGAAAATGAACGATTGGATAAAGTCTACTAATTCGAAAAATTTCTTTAGTATTCTGTTTGTTCTATATGTAAATTGATACGTTCAGACATTTAATTTTGGAATTAGTATATTCAATTATGGCTTTAGTACGAAACGTCGAGTGACGCAAATTTCTACGTTATTGGGGAAAACTTCAAAGACTTTCTTACAAGCCAATAATAGTAGGCCTACGATAGTTTTACGCTGTCTAGACTGTAGGAGGACTTAAGAGACTTGATATTTAATCGCCATGTACAATTACATATAGAACAAACAGAACACTAAAGAAACTCTTCAGATTATTTTACGGGATATGTGCCCTGCTCAGCCAGACTGTAAGACTATAAGAAGTTCATACCGGCTTTTGCCATCCATCTATCCCAGTGGTGCTACTGGTGCTACAGCCCATGGAAGGATATGGCCTGCTTTTACACATCCCTCCATTCAGATATCTTCTAGGCCTTTCGTCACCACACCCTAACCCCAAGTTTTTTACTGAGGTTTATAGTTAAATCAAAAGTGGCTGCAGCGTACGCAAACTCGTTGACCGCTTAGAATATTGTGTGTTGGTTTCCTTTTCGAGTCGATGTGAAGCTCGAAGTCGCAGATCCTCAAGTTTCCTTAAACGCTCCTCAGAATTGTCTAGCTTAAAGATATTACTAATGATTGCATTTGCTATAGCTGAAGATGCTCTGGGATTTATCGTATTTGAAGACTGATGAGTCACTGGAGACAGGCAATTTATCGAGGTTGAAGGCTGGTGAGTGACTGAAGACTGGCAATTTATCGAAGTTGAAGAATGGTGAGTGACTGAGGACGGGCAATTTATCGAAGTTGAAGGCTGGTGAGTGACTGAAGACAGGCAATTTATTAAAGTTGAATCCAGTTCATTTAAAATCAAAGAAAGGCGAGGGACTTTAGCTGGATCAGCGTCATCGTTTCCTTCTCTTGAATCTTGGTTGAAGTTTTGAAGTTGAATAACTGGCGTTTTCTTGGCCGCGGCATCTTCCTAGTAGCAATAGTTTAAATTGTTTTTTTTTTTTATTTTAAAACAATACAATTGGTATACTATATTATACTACTGAACATTAAAATTACGAATAATAACGTTATGTCAATAAAATATTAACTTCACGTCAATAATAATAATAATAATAATAATATTCTCGTTGCCTGTCAGAGGGCGGTACTGCTGCAGACCTGCCACATCACCAGAAAATTCCTCAGTGGAAACTGATAAAGGGACTACGATGAATTTTGTTTCCCTTTAACGAAACTCGACCCTGGCTGCGCCAGAGAAAGAATACTCGTTCTTTTATCATAATAATAAAATTATTATGTTTATATAAATAATGTTTGTCTAACTGAATCTATATAAATTAGACCTTCTAAAAAAAAACAAAGATTTAGATCGAACAAAATTATAATAATATTTGTCTTCTATAAATTTAGAGTGGAATTGGCAATGCTGTTACATCTAGATCTAGTCTAGGAAAAAAAGCGATTGAAATCTGGCTGAAATCCTATAGCTCAGACGTAGACGTCTAGATCTATTTGTTTTCTTCTAGAAATTACAACAGAAAACCTATTAGATTATTATTAGATCTCTTCAACGCCGCAAACCTCCTGCTATTAGGGAAGAATAACGGCGAGCAACATGGCGGTTTTTTCGACGGAGAACTGAGAATCTAGTTGTAAGTCTAGAATCAAGACCTAGATCTAGACGTAGATTGTTTGTTTGTTCTTTTAGGCCTACATGTTTCGGATGTTCCTTCAGAGTTGAAGATAGTTACTTCCTAGTCCAAACCTCCCGCAGGACGACGGGGGATGGGAGCGGGCAGGGTTTGAACCCGGGACCATCGATAAATCCAAACAACAGTCCAGCGTGCAAACCGCTCGACCAGGCAGACATCCAGATTCCAGATTCGGCGTCCATATCTTTCTTTTCGGCCTACATTATAGCTAATTAAAAATATACAATTAATCAAATTCTTATTTTAACGTGCCTTATAATAAAGGGATCAAGCGATTAATTTGTAGAAACACTTGGAAACACTTGGAAACACTTGAGCGTCTTCAGATAACCACGTGCTTGATTGATGTTCACTGTTTTAAACCTTCAACTACGGTGCGCAAAAGTTGTCTATTCATTCATTCAAACGCGATAAAACATGTTGCAAAGAAATGCTTTAGTGAACGACTGTAAGCCAGTGACGTAGGAGGTGTACTTTTTTTTTTTTCATTTCTTGCTGTGAGCCTAGTGACGTAGGGGGTGTCAAGTTTTTTTCCCTTTGACGTCGTGGGAAAAAAATTTCATTCATAAATTTTCCATGTCATTCATAAAACCTTCAAACCAAAATAAATTGTTCGATAATGAGACATTTTTCAAACCGATATAACGGTCAAACTCGAGTTTTCCCGATGTGGCCAATGAGTTGAGAATTTTTTTCTCACTAACATTTAGATACGTTGAAATTTTAAAGAAAATCGTTAGAGCCGTTTTCGAAATAGAAGAAATATAAATATATATATATATATATATATACAAGAATTGCTCGCTTAAGAGTATAGGATTACGTCATTGTTTGTTGTCTATGTTTTTAAGTGAACGCAAAAGAATGAGCGGAAATAAAAGAGTTCTCTAATGTCTACCTTAATGAAGACAAGTCTCGTTATATTATTTATTGTTAACTTGTAAAGTCTACAGTAGTTTATTAATCTGTGACAACAGAACAGAGAGAGGCTTTATTTTGAAAAACTTGTAATACACAATTTGTACATCAACCGAAATAAAATCTTGCATTCGCACGGCCTCTTTATTTCATCTGTTCAAATTTATGTCATGTCATGGTGACAGGGCCGGTCCTACAGATTGCTAGGCCCTACGAGAAGCGAATTGCGTGGGGCCCAGTCTGGGTAGGGAAACGGATAATAAGTGAAAATTAAGATTTTGTATTAGAAAATAAATGTATACTTTACCAAGTACAAAATCACTGTCAAATTAACTTTACGAGCCATCTACAGTAGATGGTAGTTTTCCAACAAAAAGACTATAAACAATCAGATCTGCTTTTTAGATTTACTATCGACAAGCAAAAATATCGCTTTTGTATGCCAATGACATAGACATATAATATACATAGACGGGAAACCGGAAATAAATCCTTATCCGCGACTGACCGATTCACGTCGTAGAATCTATCTATATATAGATTTTTATGTACGTAAACTCCTTTTTGGGCGCTTAGGGGAGTCGCCCCAATAAATCTTAGAAAAGTAGTGATCTTTAGTTTTCAGACTTTAGAAATAATGCAAAATCATTTCTCAGATATTCACGCAAATATATGAAACAAAGCAATTTCCTGTGTGTTTCCATTGATCAAACTTTTTAAAAAATGTTCACGACATTTTTTTGTAGTTTTAAAAAGTCTCCATGTCACATCTAGGTATTATATATGTCTATGGCATAGACATAAATAAATATAGACTCGCCAGTAAGAGAGTTTTATGAAATTAAAGTTTGTGAATTGCAATTGTGTGTACTTTATTTTATGTCTATACATTTTGTTTAATCTCTAAGACTGAAGATCATGCAATTTTTAAATTTTTCATAATTCGGAAATCCGAATTCAATAGATATACATGTTTTCAAGTTACTTCCTTTTTCCAGTCTATATTTATTTATGTCTATGGTCTATGGCCAATGACTATTTACGTATCTCAAGTATTTGAACTTTTTGTTTCGGTTAAAATTCGAATTACTATTTCATTTTTTTATGAAAGCTGACAATGCAATTTTTTTAAAATCGCGAGTAGGATAGGCGTTTGCCATATTGAATGACATCCCCGAATTGACACTTTGGTCTGTTTTTAAGATTTGCATGAGTTTTCAGAAGATTTTA
This sequence comes from Biomphalaria straminea, assembly GCA_021533235.1. Lineage (NCBI taxonomy): Eukaryota > Metazoa > Mollusca > Gastropoda > Planorbidae > Biomphalaria > Biomphalaria straminea. The sequence goes on along the minus strand of JADKLZ010060186.1, from coordinate 3,190 downwards.
ATAATTTCAGGAGATTTTCGTGACTTTGTCGTATATTTTGCGATTTTAGGAGAATTCTAAGAACCCTTTAATAAAGTTACAATGGTTAATCTAATAATTTACACCTAGATTCCGCGGGCCTACGGATGTCGATCGCCCACTGCGGCCGCATAGGTTACAGTGGCCTAAGGCCGGCCATGCATGGTTATATACTTGTACTATAATGTCATGGATGGATACTTGTGATTATTATTATAATTCGTTCATCGTTATACGATGAGCCCCACTTTTGTCATCCAAGAGGCTGAAGGCTTTACCCTTGTGATATAAAGCCATGGTTAAATACTTCTGATACAATGTCATAGTTATAGACTTATGACATAGTGTCATGGTTATATGTTCACTATACTTATATACTTGTGATATTTGTAACACACATGTGTCATGACTCATTATCATCTATCTTTTTGTTCTGTCAATATATTTTAATTAGTTTTGGAGGGGAGGCTACTCGCCAGACATCAGAAGGACTATGCAAGGATTGATCTCCCGTATTTGTTTTGGTGTGTCCTGTATATCATCTATTTGAGCGTGTGTGTGTGTGTAGTAGTAGACATTGGAGGGTAGGGGATGGGTAAGGGGAAAGTTATTAAAGAGAACAATATCTGGTCCATATGATTATGAGTATCGATTATTTGATGAGTGATTACACCAATGCCACATCTAAACCAACTTGACTTCGGAAGGTTTTTTTTTTTTTCATGTGGTGAATCTTGTTTCAAAGTCGTACGTTAACAACAAGGACATTATCAACTAGGACATTATCAACTAGGACATTATCAACTAGGACTTAAAAGCATTTACATTATAACGTTAAAATAGCCGTGACGTTATGCAGTAAGACGTGAACTTCTACAATATTTCGAATTATTACCTCAACAACGATGAGGTTTGAAACCAGCTCGTTTACAAGTAGAATAGTTATAACTAGACATTTGCAATTGCGACATTCAAAAATAGAACATTTACAACCAGGACATTTTGAACTAGGAAATGCAGAGCCGGATTTATGTATGTGGAGGCCTCGGGGCAAAATTTTTGTCGAAGCTCCTACAATTTTTCGAAACCTTTAATAAAAATACACGTATTAATTATAAAAGCATGCCATATTTTAGAAGAAAGAATCAGAGTACTTCTTACACGAAACTTATAATTTAGTTCAAAGTCGTTTTTGTGGCATATCTCTATCAGGTTAGTTCAAAGTCGAGCTGACAAAAAGAATAGGAACAGCTACCACAGCATTGGCAAAACTCTCCAAGCGCGTCTGGGAAAATGCTAAGTTGACCACTGTGACCAAAGTCCTAGTCTACAACGCCTGTGTTGTGAGCACTCTCCTTTATGGCAGTGAAAGCTGGTCAACATACATGTACCAAGAGCACAGATTGAATAGTTTCCACTTGCGCTGTCTGAGACGCATTATGGGCATCTCTTGGAGGGACCATGTCTCCAATCAGGAAATTTTGAGATTGGCCAATATGAACAGCATGTATGCTCTCCTAATACGAAGAAGACTACGCTGGCTTGGACATGTCACCCGCATGCCAGATGGTAGAATCCCGAAAGATATCTTACATGCTGAGCTTGTGGAAGGAGTCAGACCCAAGGGCCGCCGAAAACTAACATATAGAGATGTCTGCAAGCGAGACATGAGAGCCCCAGACATCAACGAAAGTATGTGGGAAAACATAGCTACGGACCGGAGTGAATGGAGACAGACTGTGCGTGCTGGGACAACCCTCGCTGAGGTTATTTCAAAGTCTTTTTAAAAGGCCTATCGCTCTATCAGGTTAGTTCAGAGTCTTTTTATTAGCATATCTTTCTATCAGGTTAGTTCAAAGTCTTTTTATTAGCATATCTCTCTATCAGGTTAGTTCAAAGTCTTTTTATTAGCATATCTCTCTATCAGATGAGTTCAAAGTGGGTACAAATGAGTTCTGGTCCTGCAGTTCTGACATAAGTGTGTGTGTGTGTGTGTTTGTATGTGTGTGTATGTGCATTGACTAATTCCTGACTGGGTGTGTCTTCATGCTCTACAAAGTCAGTTACAACGTTGTGTCATCCGGGAACTGATCGAGTGCTCCTCAGCACAGACATGTGTGAATAGTGATGTTAAATATTAATAAGACACTTTATGCCATTAGTTTGGTGTCACAGAGCAGCGGTGTTTTTTATATTTTACTAAGACTAATGGTAAACAATAGTCAATGGACACAGCTACTCTAAGAAAAAAAAATCGTCTACGACTCTTTTTTATCAGAGATACTCTGCTGACACTAGCTAAAACACATCACACATCTAATCCAATTAGAGTGCTGATGATGACATTTGTGGTAGCTCCCTTGTTGTAGTGACTACAAAACCAAATTGTCTGAATGATAGACAAGTATATAGACATCTAGATCTATATGTGTTCACTTGTCAGAGTTTTTATTATACGGTTGATATATTTTATTTTTAAGTTTTAGAATTTTTGTAAAAATGCCCTGACTTCAATTTGTTTAAAAAATTAAAAAATAATATAGATAGATAGATAGATAGATAGATAGATGATAGATAAATGATAGATAGATGATGGATAGATGATTAAAATGAATAATTAGTTCATGAGAATGCTGGATTAATTCTTCTCTCCAGTGAGAACTTACCATCCTGAGCTTTAAATAAATTGTATAAAATGGAGTGCCTTGATTGAAATCCTGCATCTAAGTTATGGCCATTTTTTCTGTTCCTAGTTAATATAAAAGTAATAATGTTAGCATTAGGCAGTATATAAATATTAAGGGAATATTGTACCTGCTACTCAATCAAGAAAACACTGTACCTGCTACTCTATCAAGGGAACACTGTACCTGCTACTCTATCAAGGGAACACTGTACCTGCTACTCTATCAAGGGAACACTGTACCTGCTACTCTATCAAGGTAACACTGTACCTGCTACTCTATCAAGGTAACACTGTACCTGCTACTCTATCAAGGTAACACTGTACCTGCTACTCTATCAAGGTAACACTGTACCTGCTACTCTATCAAGGTAACACTGTACCTGCTACTCTATCAAGGGAGCACTGTACCTGCTACTCTATCAAGGGAACACTGTACCTGCTACTCTATCAAGGGAACACTGTACCTGCTACTCTATCAAGGGAACA
>JADKLZ010060150.1:0-10346 GCA_021533235.1 Biomphalaria straminea | reverse complement strand
GTGTATATGTGTGTGTGTTTGTATATGATGTGTATATGTGTGTGTGTATTTGTGTATGATGTGCATATGTGTGTACGTTTGTATATGTGTGTGTGTTTGTATATGATGTGTACAAATGTGTACGTTTGTATATAACGTGTGCTCTACGTTATGAACATTCATTAATGTCTAAATATCAACACTTGACTACACTTCTGGCGTAATATTTCCATAAGCTTACAATAAGCTCTAATTAGTCCCATAGGCTACCATTACAGTTCATATGGTCTACAGTACCATCAGCAAATGTTATTGTTTTTAATATCCATGTTAGCTTAGTTTAGTTTAGTTTTAGTTTTAGGCACATCGGCTCAAATAGGCCATGTCGTGCCCGTAGTCCCTTAAGGACTACTCTCCCTCTATATAAAGGTCAAAGTTTATACAATTAACTCATTAAAATTAAGGTTCATTTACAGTTAAAAGAGCATATGTAAAAATTTTGATATTTGATAAGAATCTAGTGTAAATAATATGTGTATACAGACTCACGAATCAGATCCTCGAAGACAACCCCACCTCCCGGATAAAGCCCAGTACCTTCCCAGGGTCGACAGTGTCAAACAGTATTTTTAAGTCAGTGGATGTGAAAAACTTCTCCCTGACATCCTGGTATCTGGGGCAGTCGATGAGAATATGTTCCACTGTGAGGCGAGAATCACAACGCTCACAAAGTGGTGGCCCCTCTCTCTTCAGCACGAAAGAGTGTGTGATGTAGGTGTGGCCAATCCTAAGTCTAGACATGGTTGTGCTGCCACGCCTTGTCAGACCCTTAGATATGGGCCGCCACCGTACTTCCGCCACGATCTGCCTGAGTTTGTTGTGAGTCTCAGCCTCCCATCGGTCCTGCCACTCTTGATAGGTGGCAGTGGCAATACTTTGTCTCAGGTCCGAGTAGGGAATTTGGGTTCCTGACACTGCTTGGTTTAGGGCTTTCTTTGCTTCTCTGTCTGCGGCTTCGTTTCCCTCTATGCCTACATGGGAGGGGACCCAGATGAAGGTGACATCCCTATGGTTGGCTGCTATTTGGTCCAACATCTTTAGGCACTTGTGTACCAATGGAATGTCAGTCTTCATCCGCCCCAAAGCTTGCAATGCAGATTTGGAGTCGGAGCAGATTATGAATTTTCTCCTTTCTGATGCTTTCACGGCCGTAAGTGCAAGCGACAGTGCATGCAATTCGGCCGTAAAGATGGAGCATCCATCAGGGAGTCTACGGGAGATTGTTTTGCTCCGAAAGGAGCAGGCACACGCGACCTTTCCATCCATTTTGGATCCGTCAGTGTAGATGGTGCCACAATCTCCGTAGCTCTCCTGCAGTTCCCTAAAGTGGACTTGTAATTGGGTTGGGTCTGTGTTTTGCTTTTTAAAATTAAGGAGGGATAAATTTAGTTTGGGTCTACTAGTTAACCAAGGAGGGTTTTGTGGGGTTTCTATTTTGAAAATTTGGTCGATGGGTGGGGTTAAATTTTGGATGGATTCTCTCATTCGAAGGCCCAACGGCTGTATGACGTTAGGCCTTCGAATGTATATTTCAACATTTATGGGATTGAATACGGGATCAAAAGCAGGGTTCGTGGGGTTAGATTTTAGTTTTACTATGTACTGCATTGCAAGCTTTTTCATCCTTATGTCCATGGGGAGCTCTCCAGCCTCCACATGTAGACTCGGAATTGGTGACGTGCGGAACGCGCCGAGACAGAGACGCAGGGCAGCATTTTGGATTGGTTCTAGTATCTTTAGGTAAGACTTCCTTGCTGCTCCATATATCATAGATCCATAATCCAACTTGGATCGGATTAGACTTCGATACAGCAACAGCAAGGTGTCTCTGTCAGCCCCCCAGTCCGTATGGCTGAGTACTCTAAGTATGTTTAATGACTTTTGACATTTTTTCCTAAGTTCTTTAATGTGGGGGAGAAAATTAAATTTGGAATCAAGGGTAAGGCCTAAAAATTTTGTAGTTTTTACAACGGGGATTTTCTTTTTGTTTATAAATAATTCAGGATCTGGGTGGAGCCGTCTTAAATTACAAAAATGCATACTAACTGTTTTGGAGTCCGAAAATTTAAAACCATTATCATTTGCCCAATTTTGAATTTTGTTTAAATTTAACTGTAATTTTCTTTCTAAGGTGTTCATATTTTTCCCATAAGTAAAAATGACAAAGTCATCAACATACAGAGAGCACTCTATGCCAGGGGACAGAGCATTTATGATGCTGTTAATTTTGATGTTGAACAGGGTGACTGACAGAATGCTGCCCTGGGGTACGCCCATTTCCTGTTCAAATGTGTCAGAAGTGGAGGTGCCCACTCGGACCTGAAATTTTCGGTCTTTCAGGAATTCCCCTACAAAACGGGGGAGGTGTCCCTTAAGTCCTATAAGCTCCAGGTCACGTAGAATGCCATGTTTCCAGGTCGTGTCATAGGCCTTTTCAATGTCGAAGAATACAGCCACAAGATGTTCTCGTCTGAGTAGGGCATTTCTGATGTAGGCTTCCAGCCTTACCAGGTGGTCGGTTGTTGTCCGCCCTTGCCGGAATCCACACTGGTATTTGGAGATCAAGTTGTTCCTCTCAAGATACCAGACCAGCCTACCGTTAATCATTCTTTCCATGGTTTTGCAGATGCAGCTTGTTAGTGCTATTGGTCGATAGTTAGCTGGGTCAGAGCCGTCTCTTCCCGGTTTAGGTATCGGTATAACTGTGGCTTTCCTCCAGCTGTTTGGGAAAGCGCCTGTTTGCCACACACAGTTATAGACCCCAAGCAGGACTGCCAATGAGGGTTCGGGAAGGTGCTTGAGGAACTGGTAATGGATTTCATCTTCTCCAGGCGCTGTGTCATGTGACTTGTCCAGCGAGTCCCTCAGTTCCTCAAGCGAGAACGGTTTGTTGTAGTCTTCATTGTTCTCTGACCTGAAGTCAATGGGATGTCTTTCCTCCCTGGTTTTGACTTTTTGGAACTCTGGCGTGTAGTGTGCAGTGGATGATTTTTCTGCTATTGAGGATGCAAGGCAGTCAGCTATTTCTCTGGGGGACGTGACGGTTCGTCCTTGGTTTTTCAAATGCCCTATTGCATTTGATTCTTTCCCTTTGATTCGCCTTACTGCCTTCCAGACCGCTCTAGCAGAAGTTTTGGCATCCAGACTGCCGACAAAGCTTCTCCAGGAATTCCTTTTGGCTGACCGTATGATTTGTCTAGCCTTTGCTCTAGCTATCTTAAATAGCTTTAAGTTTTCCTGGGAAGGATTCTTTATGAATGCAGCCAGTCGTTTTTTCCTATCGCCAATAGCACTTTTACAAGCTGTATCAAACCATGGTTTACTGGGCCGTTTTGGATTCGCGGAGGTTAGGGGGACAACTTTCCTGGCAATGTCGAGTAGCTTGGAAGCGAAACTATCAGCTGGGTTCTGCTCATCGAGGATACTTTCTGTGATATCCTCTGAGCATCTTTTTTGGAACTGCTCCCAATCGGCCTTGTTCAATTTCCACCGCTGAGGTCGTCCCATTGAGGGGAGATTGTTAGTAATGATGATTGGGAAGTGGTCACTTCCCCGTAGGTCATTACTAACTGACCATTTGAAATCATCCAGAAGTCCGGGGACGCATACGGTGAGGTCAATGCACGTGAGGGATCCAGTTCCTGGGTGCAAGTAGGTCGGTGATGCATCATTGAGTATGCATAAATCATGTTGGAGGAAAATATCCTCCAGCATACGACCTCTTGTGTCAGTACTGTTGGATCCCCACATTGTGTTATGGGCATTGAAATCCCCAAGGATAATATATGGCCGAGGGAGCTGCCTCAACAGTTCCTCCATGTCTGCTGGGTTCAATGGAGCGCCTGGTGGTAAATACAGGCTGCAGCAAGTGATAACCTTGTGTAAAGTTATCCTAGCTGCTACGGCCTGTAGTGTGGTCTGTAGTTCTACCCTCTCATGGGGGATGTTGTCCTTCACAAGGATACAGACTCCACCTGATGCTCTTTCTGCATCCTCAACATTCCTGCTGTAAGCAATGTAGCTTCGGAAACTGATGCTATCTTTCAGAAATGTTTCCTGTAAGCAGACAGCTACAGGAGCCTCAGAGTCCATCAGTAGCTGCATTTCTTCGTAATTGGCCTTGAGGCCTCTACAGTTCCACTGTACAATTCTGGAATCCATGGCTTATTCTAGATGACCTACTTGGAGCTATTAGGCTTCGGGAGGCCCCCGGAGGGGGTTCCCTTTATTCCTGAGACTTTTTTGGACTTCTGCTTGGTTGGAGAGGAGGACACCCCTCTCCTGGGGGGAGTCCTTCTCTCTGGAGAGGAGAGATTCCTCTGGTTAGAGCGGAGGCTACATCCTCCTCCCTCACCTCGGGCATCCTCTCCGTTTTGAGTTCTCCCCTTAGGGAGTTTGTCAACCTCTGATTCAGTAGAGGTTGGGGTGTCTGACTGGGTTCTCTGAGGAGAACCTGTATCAGACATGGTGACTCCGGGTTCTCCCGGAGTGTTGGTTTGGACATGCTGTTCGGTCTCCATGCTCTCATCAGTGAGCACAGAGAACCTGTTTTTTAGCATGACCACAGGGCTTTCTGTTTTCTTTTGAGGAAAGTTCTTGGGCGGAGTTTTCTTCTGAGTTGGAGGAGGAGGAGGAGGGGGTGGGGTCAATGTGTCCGTCTGTGTGGCTATGGATCTTCCTATCTTAGCTGCAGCCTGGGCGTATGTCTTTGTCAAGCCGAATTGGCCCTTGGGTAGGGCCGATACAGCTGATTTCGCCTGGCTGAAGGTGCATCCATTTCTTGCCTTGTACTCCTGCACGGCAACCTCCTGTTTCCACACAGGGCAGTCCTTGGAGTAGGCTGAGTGGCCAGCGTGACAGTTCGGGCATTTGAACTGGGCTGTGCAGCTCTTGTCCTCATGACCCTCTCCGGCACATCTAGCACACACAGTGTTCCTCTTGCAGACTGCCGCGCCGTGTCCATAACCCTGGCACTTAAAGCACCTCATAGGGTTAGGAATGTAGGGCCTCACTGGAACTCGTAGGTATCCTGCCTTCACGTACTCTGGCGGTGTCCTAGTTCCGAATGTGAGGATAATAGTGGCGGTCTTGACCTCCTCACCATCCCTGCGCCTTGTAATGCGCCGGGCATGGGTGACTCCTTCAATACCCTCCACTATTTCCTTCTCGGAACATTCCAGCAGGTCCCTAGAGCTGATTACACCTCTGCTGGTGTTCAGACTCTTGTGTGGCATGACTTCCACTTGGAGCTCACAGAGTCTTCTGCATTTCAAAAGCCCATCCGAGTGTACCTTGCTATCTACTTCTACCAGTAGTTCATTGGATCTGTGTAGCTTAGATACACCCTTGGGCTCTCCCACTACCGACTTGAGTCCCTTGTAAATGAAGAAAGGGCTCAATTTGGTCAGGCTTTTCTCCTCCTCTGTACACCTGACCACCAGAAATGATGGCCAGGTAGGACAGCTTTTTGTGGCCTCCTCCTTTCTCGTCTCAATTCGACGTTTCTTGCCAAGACATGGGTCTGTGGCAAGTGATTTTTGTGTTGTTTTTTTATCCATAAGAAAGTGTATATGTTTCGGCACCTGTGCTCCCCACCCGCCATCGAGCCCAACAAGGGGACGGGCCACTCGGATGTCCAGAATGAGCCCGCCAGGGCTACACAGGTGTTATACTCAGTCAGCCGCTGCATCGGACATGTGTCCGATACAGAAGCTGGCTGATTGACCCTCTAGCCACCGCCCTCCAGCATAGGTCGAGGACCTATGCTGGTAGCTCGACATGACCAGCCGGTTGACCCAGAGCGGGCCTTCTGGGCCTCAGGTCTAGGGGAACTTGGAGCCAAAGTATTGTGTTGCGGTGGTCCATCCTCAGATAGTCACCCACTCAAACACCAGGATCTCTTTATCCCCCCTTACCCGTCGCAGTCCACGGCAAACGGACTGGTCCAGGACATTGTGAGGTTTTAGAAGATAAGGAGACAGGGTGATGGTTAATGAAGGCAGACTGAGAGTAAGAGGAGGCAGACAAAATGATAGAAAAGAAGTAGGGCACTTTTGAGCTCCAAAAATGCTAAGGAAAGAGGAGCGCAGTTTAACGTCATGTCTCAGGGACGCTCCATGTTAGCCTACACTCATGTCCTTAATAGTTCTGAAACCTGCACTTTTAGACCAATATTCTGACACTAGCTAGTATCACGTGTGATGCCCAAAACTACAACCCGCAGGCCATATCTGGCTGGTGACGCGGTGCTATCTAGCCCCATGGAATCTTCTGTACACAGTGCAGGAATTCGGCTTGTTAAAAATATATAAAAAATCAAGGGAAAAAACAACACGTCCTGTGTCAAGAGTGTCGGAAATGTCTAGGACCAACTGGCCGAATAAGGCTGAGTATAACTGACCTACGCTTGTACACTAACATCTTCGTCTTCCAAGGGCTAGTCACTCATGGTCGTTACTGTAACGAAGCAGCAGTCAAGTGTAGAATACCTTCTGACTTTCCAGCATGTCACAGTGTCAGACTCCTTGTGTCAGTGAGCCTAGTTGTTTAAATGTAACAGACACAAGTGACACATAGAAAGAAGTGCACTGGGATTCGACCTAATTTTATTTATCAAGATGTAGGTCAATAAAAGGATTTGGCATGCTCAAGAATATAAACCTAAATATAAACCAAAATAGCCTGCTTTTCAAAGGCCCATAACTCGTCGAAGTATAATCAAAACATATATATCCAAAATATGTAAGTAGGTATGTACCCTTATAAGTAATCAGGAAAGAACAAGACAATATTTCCATTCTTAGTCTTTTGGCTAATCGTGTAGGTTCTTAATGATTGGAATGATTGAAATAATAAGCATCAAACCATTAGAATAAATTTATTTTTAACAGTAAATTTGCATCCTGTATAATCACCGTAACTTTCAGAGAGTAAATATATTTTAAAAGCGAAATACAAGATTATGAAAAAAATGTCATATAACAGAATAGCAGATTATTTTTTTTTAAAAGTCGCCACAAGATAATTTTCGAATTATAGTACTTCTTTTCTACAGCCTACCTGCGACTTTTGCTTCTACCTGCATACCTGTCCATAGAACCAGGTGATAGATCTTAAATGTTATTAAAATGTGTACACCCAAGTACACATTTGATATAGACAAGGACACACTCTAGTTTGTACACGCAATAGGGCAAGACAAGCCTTGTCCTTAGACCATTTACGTAATCAGAAAGATACATTTACACATTGTCCAGGGACAGACAAGATGACGCACGCAAAAACACAGTCAATTTTTTTAAAATTATTTCCCTTCACGGTCTGTGTGAAGAGCTCAAACGTAAATATGACACTGACTGACCTTTGAACCTTCGCCTAAAAAAAAAGGAATTTGTTACCTGACAACGCTCGATCATTAACAGAAAGACAACCAGGATGAACATCAATGAAAACTCGAGATTTAAAAGTCAAACATTAGGTAGACTGGCTGTCACTGACCAACAAGTAGTCTAGGAATTCCCCAGAAAGAACAATTCTATGGCCTAAATTCTAAACCGGTTCAATGATGTGTACACACTAAGTGATGTTTGGAAATAGAATGTGTGATACTCCAGTTCTTTACAATGTAGGATACTTCGACTGGGAAGGATACTAAGGGGAAGATCGAAACGTTTCAATAACCGCATTGACAGTAAACAGACAAAATGTCAATCACAAAACAATTTCTCTAAGTGTTCGAAACATTAGTATACTCTTAAATCACCTAAACTGGGTTCATAAATTGTTAACATTTTACTTCTACATCATTGTAATTAGTTTCATATATTGCCATTTACCTGTACCACTGTATCGGTAGTGTGTAACAAAGAGATGGTGGTCTACGATAAGAAGCATGTTTGTGCCTATTTATTTTGGTTTTCGTTCAGTAAAGTTTTAAAACAACACTGGTTTATTCAACTCTACCAACAAGCTACAGTTCACACTGTGGTCCTTTAGGACAAGTAAGAGTGGACACACTTTGTTTATTTAGTTTAGCCACTAGGAACATTAATGAGATTTTAACAGCCGTAAACAGTAACTGGAGAAACAATGTCAATTGTCTCCCTTTTGTTGTGTTTAGTCCGTTTCTGTAGCATGGGAACTGAATTGAAAAGGGAAGTAAAAAAGAAAATGAATAACCTGTTTTTTTTTTCTTCTTCTTTTTTATTATATTACTTCTGTTTTTCTTAATCCCTTCCGTGCATGTCCACATAAACTTGAAACTGATGAGTTATTTTAGCTAGACAAAAATGTCTCTTTCGGCATGATGATACTCCGCTACTTTTAAGATACAGCTGGCGAGAAAAAGAAAACATTATAAAGAAATGCGGTGGCGAAAATCTAAAGAAAAAAAAATAGAACAATGGAGACATCTGACCAAAAAAAGGGGACAAAATAAAGTCCAGGATGTGAAAAGACAGCAGTTAGGCCTATCAACTAAAAATACAAATTATTTTTGGCAACATGTGAAAGAGCAAAGACATGTGAGAATATAGTGATGAAAGGAACAAAGAAAAAAATCTGATTAATAAACGACTTCTTTTATCAATACTTCCGCATTCTGAACACCGAATACACCAAAGAGTTTGCTATGTACAGATCATAATGAAAACAGTGTTCCATTGGCACATCTTGCTGAAATATTTCGTAACGGATAATATAGTCTATAGATTGATTATTAAAAAACGAACAAATATTCAATCTCTGGCACAGGTCGAGCTTCGTTAGAGAGAAACAAAATTCAAACTTTGTGGTGATGTGGCAGGTCTGCAGCAGGACCGCCCTCTGACAGGCATCGAGAATTTTAAGACTGATACAGTTTGTTTGTAGTCTATTGTCATTATCCCCTTAGTTCCTATAAGAACAGATATATTGTTACTTGAAACAACTTTCATAACCGCTTTATCTCCAATCCTAGGATCCCATATTTTCTATGTTTTTCCATATTGGTTTTTCATAAATTATGGGGATTCTAATATTTTGTATTCTCGCGTCTACTTTGTCTTGTTATTGTTGGATATGTATTCATCTAGAAATAAGAATCATGGAGTACAGACTCTACAATTATTTAGGTTTTTCTAAATTTGGTGCTTTTTATTTTAATTCACACCTTGCCTGTCCGACTGTCTAATACCAAAAGTCACTTCTAGTGAAGGACGAGTAGCTAACCACGGGAGATAACCCTCTCTATTTAAGAAATTGGAGATTTTCATATATGGCGGAACAACTATTAATAGCCAGCATTTTGGTGTATCCGGTTGACAAACCCAGACAGTGTTTGAGAAGTTTGGTTTTATTTTAATGTTTAAAGATTTTTCATTCACATGTTAGATCTGAAGAAACAGATTTCCTAAGCTCTTCTGAGATGATGTGACAATAGTACAGAAAGTCATAAAGAGTATATGTATGCATAGTAGTGTTGCATCAGCACTGACAAGTTCAGTCTACAGCACTATGTTTGGGGTTTTGCACTGACAAGTTCAGTCTACAGCACTATGTTTGGGGTTTTGCGCTGGGAAATCAAGAGTAATGGTCAAGTATTTAGATTGTAAGAGAAACACAATTAATTTTTGAATCTGTAAGGCTAGACAAGACCATTCACAGTTTTGTGAATGTGGACTGACCTATTGTTTTGTTTTTTTAAGGTTTGTGGTTATAGACTAACTAAAAAGTTATCCCAAGTTTTACTGATGAAAGACAATTTAGATCTATACAAAAGATTTACGGTAAAATCAGGGGACTGTTCAAGAAACTAACATTTCTCTTCAAGCTTAACTCGACCAAATGTCAATTCGTCGTTCACGGGGGCCACACTTGACATACTGACATTTTGTTTAGAGATTGAAGCCATGGAAAATAAATAAACAAAACAAAACAAAAATTCAAATTCATGAATACCAAGGAAATGCGAGCTGGCGCGTGACGTCACATACATCTAAAAAAAACAAAAAAAACGAGGCAACAGGAAGCAGGAGAGGTGTTGGACGTCTATGCCTCTAATCCTTCACATACGATTCCAACCTCCACCCCCACCCTTTTTTTGCTCCTTCCAGCCAAGATGTATGAATGAGAGGCGGCGTCCGAGAGCCAGAGAGGTTTAAAAGAGAAGGTGATTTGTATTAGCACTTGATTCCAAGCGGCTCTTTGTGCCAGCCCCGGGAATCGATCGCCGGGACGAGTTTGGTGAATGAACCAAGTAGAAAGACTTGGGTCGATACTCGCTGTTTACATGTTATGTAGGCTTATAATCTTTAATAGATGCTGGGGTG
>JADKLZ010060110.1:2449-13062 GCA_021533235.1 Biomphalaria straminea | reverse complement strand
TTTTTTTTTTCATGAAATACACCTACCGCCTACAAGGGAGATCATATTTTATACACAGCAGCACCAGGACCATAGACATAAATAAATATAGACTGGAAAAAGGAAGTAACTTCATGTAACTTGAAAACATGTATATCTATTAAATTCGGATTTCCGAATTCTGAAAAGTTGAAAAGTTGCATGATCTTCAGTCTTAGAGATTAAACAAAACTACACTGCCTCCTTTTTTACAATCAATATAGGCATGTCTTAGAGATAAAAAAAAAAACACTAGTGAAAATATTGTAATACTTATATAGGTTGTGACTAAAATAGATATAAATACTTTGCTTTTATACTGCTCGAAAATGCTGTATAATAAAGTACACAAAATTGCAAGTCACAAATTTTCATTTCATAAAAATCTTTCATCGGCCAGTCTATATTTATTTATGTCTATGACCAGGACCTACATATATACAACCTGTCCCCTACACTTGCCTTGTTGACTTCTGAGGATGAGATCAGTTAAAAGTACATCATAGAACATTGCCGCCAACATGAGAGATCTCACACAGATTCGTTAATGCCATAGCCATCTTCCAACACATCAAGCAGAGCAATAACTCAATTCTTAAAGTACAGTGATTTACAGAGAGTAGAGCCCAGGGTCACAGTGTCAAAGTGTATATACATATTTTTTTAAGTGGGGACTATATATTAGTAATAATTATAATTATAAATAAACTTAAACTTTTTAAATAAAAAGGTGTACCCATTAAACTCACTGAAAAAAAAATTAGTAGACATCCCTGAGTATGCAAATAATGTAGGTCAAGGTTATCAATATTGTGACTCTCTATCGATACCCCTAGGTTATCTGATAACGTGGATTATAGTATCTAATTGGTATCGTCCCTTTCTCTTAAAGAGACAGTGCAGGAGTCTTGGTGTGTGTTTGTGCATATGTGTGTGTGTAGTGCACTGATGACTCTGTGTTATTATTAGCTGCACGTGTTGAGTCAGATCAAGAGAGAGGTGACACATTCAGCTGTGAGACATCGTGTCATATGGATGTGATTAATTTGAGACAAACAACTTTTTCTTTGTAACATATGTGGCTGCTAAAGCTCAAGGAGGATCAGAAGAAACAGAACAGCTCGCTTTTGGATATTAGCCTCAAAGTCGTCGCTTTCTTTAGCGTTGACAAAAACATCTCAAAGTGTGTAGGAAGAACATGGACCTTAAACAGACATAAATTCCAACTGAAGACATGTGTAATGTTTCATCGTTTTCTTTCAGTCGAGTTTCGTCGGATGTGAAATTCTAATAGAGAGAACTCAATTCAAATTTTCAATCCTGCTTGTCATCCAAATAATTGGCCAAATTATGAGCTGTGTCAAAGTGGAGTTAACTGCTCATTATTCCGATTTGTTGACAAGGTTTGTCCTCTAACTCGCAATCATGTCGCCGCTAGCTTTACGGGTGACCAAGTTGGTCATATTTGCCATAATCACGGCATCGGTGGCGATCATCTATTTGAAACTGTTCAAACGTCCGACAGTGGACGTCCTCATGAAAATGAACAAAAAGAGTAAATTTAATAACGACTTTGGCGCCGAAAGCTTTAGGACAGTTCATCCAGTCCTGGAAGAAAACGAGAAAGCCCCATTAGAAGAAGATCATTTAAGCGACACGGAAGAGAACGACGTTTCAGACGATGACATTGAAGACTCAGACACTTATTGGAGACAATTTATCGAAAAGAATCAATTCATCCCTATAGGAGCAGTTTATAATAAATGTGGTGAGTTGAATTAAAGACATGGATACATTGGAAACTTTAAAATAAGAATTCAATGAATTGTTTTACATTCTGTAGGAGAGGCTTGAATTTACTTAATAGGGTTTGTTGCGCTAGTTTCGTTTCGTATCTTTTTTCAAAACTATTGGGCCGGAAGTGTCTTTTTCCCCTATATAACTTTGCATTTTTCAGTTCTCTTTATAAATTAAACTGACATTATTGTGATATTATAATAAGTGTGCCTGATAGAGAAAAAAATTATGCACAAAAATACGGGTGGTTGAGATCAAACCAGATAGAGGCTATAAAAAGAAAAAGAGTTAAAAATAGCGCGAGAAAGTGCACATTTACAGTACTTTATTTGATGAGTATTTTACCCAAGATCTGTGTTTTTCGATACACAATTTCATGAACAGAAAAAAAAATTTTTTAGTGATTTTAAACTTTAAATGATTTTTTTCCTTGTAACTTCTTGTGTGAGTAAAGAGGCCAATCCTTTGTACTTTCACCATTATTTCTACTTCTATTGTGCTTGGCATCTGCAATCCAGGACTTTCTTTTAAAGGTTACTTTTCTTGTGGATCTATCCAGTGCCACTTTTTCCCAGCTGTTAGTGCCGACTTTGAAGAGCTTTATGTTGCGTTTGCATACACCAGTGTACCTTAGCAGTGGAAGACCAGCAAATCTCCTGCCTTCTGTTAAATAACCATACGAATGTCTGTCAAAGTCAACCTTGTGGCATTCATAATAACTAAATCTATGTGCAAATATAGACTAATGTGCAAAGAATTGCAAGCCTATAATAAATCATACATGGTCGGACATGAACTACAGATTTGCCTATTCTAATTAAATATACATCTACGTAATAAAAAAAAAACACACCTGGAAGAAGTATTTCATTAATATTTTTTAATGGCTAAAACGTGACTACTCAGAATTCAGAGGCACATCCCTGCGGGCGCCCATGATTGCCTCTTCCATAAAACTTTGTATTTAAAAAATAAATGTATCCAATGCTTGAGATCCTGCTTGTATACTTAGGCCATATAAATCGATCCGGTATCAATGTATTAAGTAGCAATAACCCCGCAAAAAAAATGTAAATGAAAGAAGATTGAGTTATACATATATTTTTGTGCTGGTACGCACCGGAACTTGTACCGGCACCTTTTTTTCAAAGTCGGGAAAAATTATTACTTTTATAGTATTTCAACGTTAATTGTTAATTTATTAGTAGTTGAAAGTTAGGCAATCTATCATGAGTACCGGCACCTATTTTTTAATACAAAAAAAAAGACTTTTATATATGAATACAGTTTACTTTCAGCCTACATTCTCTCTGTGGCATTTTACGTCTCGTGAGACGATGTTTTCCCTTTGCAACTTTTTGTGTGGCTAAAGAGGCCAATCCTTGATACACAGCTGCGGTTGCAGGTTGACGAACTTCTGGCAAGCAGCAGATAGTTTGTAAACCAGGGTCTGGAGCTGAATATCAGAGTCAGCTACAATGCTTCATCATCAGCATACAAGAGTTCCCTAATAAGTATCATCCTAACCTTGGTTTTTGCCCGCCGACATTCAGCCGACATTATTAACCGTATTACTAACAATGTAACATAATAGTATTATATGTACATTTGCACACTAGCGCGTCAGTGCAGCACCGCTGGTGTTTTACGTAATAAATGAGTTCCTAATATGTCTTCCCTCTTAATCACTAGTTTGTTATTTGTGTAATACAAATATTCTACATGGTGTCAGATGTAAACTTAAAAAGCTGTCCAGACAAAGGTTTTTATTAATCTAATAATGGCTTCTTTTTATTTTGAGCAACCAATCTTGAATTGGAATGCTAAAGATCTGTATCAAGAGTTTTTAAGATTCCAACAGCAGGTGAGCTTTTGTTTCAAAGGACCGTTAGCTGGTGCCGATAGTAAACAAAACGCCGGATGGCTGGGAATGTGGATAGGTCAACAAGGCCGTGAAGTTTACAAAACTCTAAATATTACAGATAGTGAAGAGGGAGATCCGCAATTGCTATTAAAAAAAAATAGAAGACTACATAAGGCCAAGACAAAATAAAAGAGTGTCTAGATTTAGAGCACATCAGAGAAAGCAGGAAGAAGGAGAAAGTTTTGATAACTTTGTTAAAGACCTAAAGCTTCTCATTATGGATTGTGAGTATGACAACCCAGATGATATGCTAATTGATTTAATCATTAGTGGAGTCATACACGAAAAGGTACAATTAAGACTACTTGATCAGGGACAGAAGTTGACCCTTAGCAAGGCTATAGAGATAGGACAACAATACGAGATGTCGCAAAGCCAAGTGAAGCTGTTTAGGCGCCAAGAAGTTCTAGCAATCAAGAGACAGTCACACAATGTACTCAAGCAAAAGTCTAAAGACAACTCAGAAAGGGTATGTAGTAAATGCGGCAAGAACCATGAAAAGGGAAAATGTCCAGCAATAGGAACCACATGCAATTTCTGCAAGAAGAAAAACCACTGGTATCAAATGTGCAGAAAAAGACGCAACTTTAATCTGGTAGAAGATGAAGATGACAGCCACAGTGATGAAAATATTGTACCTATTAGCACTGCAAGTAGACAGTCTAAGAAGGGTAAAGTGGAGAACATTAATGTCATTGAAGACAAGTGGACTGTAAAACTAGTCGTACATGGAAAGACATTAGTTTTCCGAATCGACACTGGAGCAAGATGTAACATTCTTGTCAAGTCAGAGTTTGAAAAACTCAAAGACAAAGTAAAACTTGCTTATTCAGCAAAGTCACTCAAGTCTTACACTAATCACGTCATTAAGACTTCAGGAGCAGTGGTGCTACCTTTGAAGAATAATGCTCAAGAAGTGAAAGCAAGGTTTGAAGTAGTAGACATTTGCCAAGAGAACATTTTGAGTGGTGACACTGCAGAATGCTTAGGACTACTACAACGAACTATTACACAGACATGTGAATCTACAGATGATTCAGTGCATATGATCTCTGTAATTGATTCTAAATACAGTGAAATTCAAGTATGTACAAGCAAGGAACTTTCAATGCTTCGGGAAGTAATAATAACTGGTTGGTCAGACACAAGAAGCGAGACTCCTATTGAAGTCAGGCCATACTGGGATTCAAGAGACCAGTTATCAACTTCAGATGGTATCATATACAAAGGTCTGAGAATTGTCATGCCTCCAGGCTTACGTAAATACATGCTGAATCTGATTCACAAAACTCACTTAGGAATAGTGAAGTGTAAGCAGCGAGCCAGAGAAGTCATGTTTTGGCCAGGCATGAATGCAGACATTGAAGTGACAGTTAGGGATTGTAGCAGGTGTGCTGAACATCAGAATCAAAATGTGTCAGAACCGCTAATGCCTACCAAGACACCAGACCTTCCATATAGCATGGTTGGATGTGATCTATTTAACTTTGAGGGGGAAAAGTATGTCAAAAGTGGAAATCAGGTCTACAGAAGAAACAGGAAACACATCAGAACGTCTTCTGAGAAAGCAAATAGGTTTGACAACAATTATGACTTTCCAGATGACATGTCAAAACAACTGGAGCCACAACATCTAGAGAGTCCAAGATTACAAACTACGCTAGATATTGAGCCGCCACTACACACTGCTTCTTTTAAAACCTCTAGACCTCATGAACCTTACGTAACACGCTCAGGCAGAGTAGTTAACAAACCTAAGAGACTTGATCTGTGAACTTGATTTGTGAATTGACTTTTTAGTTGACTAGTTTAGTTTGTTAGTTATTCTGATAAATAGATTTTCTAAATTAAAGAAGAGAGATGTAACATAATAGTATTATATGTACATTTGCACACTAGCGCGTCAGTGCAGCACCGCTGGTGTTTTACGTAATAAATGAGTTCCTAATATGTCTTCCCTCTGAATCACTAGTTTGTTATTTGTGTAATACAAATATTCTACAAACAACATCTGTATGTGAAAGTCTCAATCATTTCGAGTCTTAGACAGTCATTATTTTAGACTAGATTTAAGTTAAGTCTAGACCTAGATCTAGTAGGCCTATTACTATAAAAAAAACAGTCATTAGAAATCATTAGCAATTTTTTTATTAGGTCTTGGCATTGAAAAGTAAATCTATTAGTATTATAAACTATAATAGATCTAAGTCTAAGTAACAACTTATTAAATAAGTAGAAGTATTATAATGAATATTATATAGACCTAGATTGACTATATTATAGATAGATCTATAGATCTAGTTAAGTACATTAAGTTAAGTATAGATTATGGTAAATGTATTACGGTAGCCTAAATTATTAGATCTATGTCCTATGTCTATATATAATAATCTAATAATTAATCAACTTTAGTCTTTATTAATATCTATACTTTATTCTAATAAAAAAATGACTATTGACTATAAGAATAGCATAGGATAGAATCTATACTATTACTAGATCTATTCGAGTTTTATATATAGATCAAGACTAGAATTAGATTATAGATCTAAATATAGGACATACTAACAGAGAAATGATATGTAGTATTGCACAAGAAAAGAAACTGGGTTTTTCTAAACTCTAATACTTGGTATGCAATAGTAAAACTGTAACCACTAAATAAATCGAAACTCGAAATCAAAAACGTAAATTTTTTGTAGTATATATAGGTCTGTGGTTGAATTTTATATAGAGAAATGACTTTTGTAATTTCCTTTACAGAAAAATTGGGCTATTCGCGTCTGACACATATATGTTCAGCAACAAACCCTATTAGAAAGAGCTCTAGTGTCATACAAAAGAAATAGGCTTGTATACTGAAAGCCTGTTGAATTATCAGTGCAAATTCTCACGTCAGAGTCTTAGGATTAATATTATTATTATTATTTTTATTATTATTACTATTATTACTGCCAAAAAACCCTAAAGGTAATAAGGGCACCCGTTTCAGACCTAGCGATATTTGGGGGCAGACGATGTAAAGGGTTCGAACTCGAGAGCCTTCGGTTCGATGGCCAAGCGCTTTACCAAACGGCCACCACGCCACAGGCCACTACAATTATCGGGTCATATAGTCACATCATTGGCGTTGCAGAAGGTCAACTGCAGAGGTTTTAATCCTGCTACTTCAGAAAAGCATTGACAAGTGGCAACAAACTATTGGTCTCCACTGACCACAAGTTGTTACGTCAAGGCTGTCAGGCCTACTATGACGATTGAAATAGACTCGATACCTTAACCTAATAACATCTAAAACAAGTGCTCTATTCAGCTTACAAATTCATGGGGAATGGGACCTGGGTGGACACGGTTCTTGAAAACGGCTGCATCGATTTTTCTAGAAATTTGATTTATATCTTTGGGAAACGAATTATTAGCTAATTGGCCACAATGGGAAAACATTTGTTTTTAAATATATTATCATTTAAAATTAAATTTGGTCTTGAAAATCTTTATTTTGGACGGACATGTCAGCGTTTTTTTTTCCCGCAGTTAAGCTCTATTTATAAGTTTAATATATAAAGTTCTATAAGATTCTGAACTTATAGGATTTGAAATTTAATAACACTGAGTGGCTTTATAAATTGGCTTAACAACTTAAACATTTTTTGCAGGATGGGGGTGACAGTGGGTGGGAGTGTCTGGACAAATGACCCACGTTGTACAAAACTTATATCAACTCACTTTGTCGGTCTGTTCAAAAGCCTTTGTGTAATAAATTGTCTCTATTACACAAGCACATGAAATCCTACAATGTGGTGACCATTTTAAATCGTTTTCTCAATTAAATTTTTTTTTTATTAGTAGTAAATTAACTTCACATTTAAGTTCTTAAATTAGTCTATTGCTATTAGACAGTTACAGGTAGTTACAGTTAGTTACAGTTACAGGTTGTTACAGTAACAGGTAAATAAAGGAAGTCTACTTCGTAACAAGCAAAATGTAATAAGAAAAACTACATGTCTCAATAATGTAGAAGTTATTTCCCTTATTAGATATTAAAAAGAATAGCCGATGAACAATGACTAATTGACTAATTGGTTAGTTGTTAATTGATTTATGTTTCTATGGTATGGTACAATAAAAAAACATGTTTAGAATTTTAACTTGATCAGAGATTGGGTGTGGGAAAAATAAAATATTTAATCAACCAAGGGAACAATACCCTACATATTTAGTCATATCTGTGTACTGAAATTCCATTTCCATTGTTAGTCTTAAACACAATAATTAATTACCAGTAGTTACATGACTAATTTTTGTTTTCAAATCTATTATTGGCTCATGTCTTGTCTATGCCAATGAATTTTGCAAAGTTTTATCTTGATCCGAGAATAGGAAATAACGTGCAGGATCTTCTTGGGGTGTATCTAGGATTGGTAGCAACTCTAGTGGTCAGGCAGTCGAGCCCTCTACTGAGGAAAGCTTGGCTCACATTTGGTCCCCACTCAGTGTCCAAGTCTCACCTTTTGTTCCTAGTAGCTCTAGCATGCGCAGCGGCCACACCCCGAAAACGGCTTTGACTGGCCGGCTAAACCAGGAAGATGGTATCTGACGTGTCCATGACACTCTGCACACTAATGTTCTGTCAAACCTTGCATGTGAAGTCTGGACTTGGCGGCCTGTGTGAAATGTCAAAATAACTAGACACATCGGACAGAAAGGCAACTACCAGCACAATGTTGTGGAGCACTCAAGAGCAGGACAAGACATACAGAAAGTCTCTGGTCATCCACTACAACTCGTCTGAAGTCTTGACCAAATCTTGCTTTCGGAAAAGGATGACCGTAGGACGGGAGAGTGAGATGTACATGTTGCGCGTGAATCCTCCTCACTTTAATCACTTAATCATCTCCCCCTCTAAAATACAAACTTATTATCAGACAGAGTGATATAAGATTTCTAAAAAGCAGCTCAATGAATGTCCGCTTAGAGTTGAGTTTGCGCCCATTTCTGACCATTTACCAACAATCAGGATCTTACACCGAGGCCAGGAATGAGTGAATCTTCACCGAAACCTTTGTCGGAGATCCGCAATCAACAAGATGGCCGTTTCACAGTTACATTAGTTCTCATGAGGCATAACTCCTTGGCATTAAGCCATCGTCATTACTTCGTCATAAGTAATAAGGGAAACATAGAAGTTATGTTGATAAATATGCACCATAAAGATTAACAAAATCTAAAGTAATAAATAAAATTTAAACGACAAGTAACTTTATTCCAAAGGAAATAATTTTTCGGAAGTGAAACAGTATACTATTGTATACTATTGTTAAAAAAAATATACTATTGTAAGCCAATGTTAGTAGGCATTCGCTTACAATTCTTATCTGTCCATTAAACCAACAGGCGTAAGGTGATACTAGATACTTCTTATCTGTCCATTAAACCAACAGGCGTAAGGGGATACTAGATACTTCTTATTAACGTTAGCCTTTACGTTTTCTGCTCTGCCTCCTTGCGTACTTGATGTGGTTTACACGAGACTTTATGTTTTAAACTGAAACAAAACAAAACTGTTCGAACAAAATGGTCAAGTGTTCAACTCGTATGTAAGGGTTTTCATTGAAATGTCTTAAAAAAAAACCCAAGATTTTAGAGTTGGTTGAACCCAATCAATACGTTCAGAGTGAAATTATGAGGGACAAACAAGTGCGGAAAATGGGTAATACAAAAGTGGTGATTTAATGGTGAACATAGGGTGATACTAAGGTGAACCAGGGTGATATAATGGTGAACCAGGAGGGATGTAACACATTGTAACGATAAACCAAGGGTGATGTTATAGTGATACAAAGGTGATATAAAGTTTCACAAAGTGTGATACAATGGTAAGGAGATGGTGATATGATGGTAAACAAAGACTGACATAATGGTGAACAGAGGCTGACACAATGGTGCGCTAAGGGTGATTTAATTCTAAAACAAAAGGTGATATAATGGTGAACAAAGGGTGATATAATACTTAAACAAGGGTGATATGATGGTGAATTAAGGGTATATAATAGTGAATAAAGGGGTGATTTAGCGGTAAACAAAGGGTGCTACAAGTTTATGCAAAGTGTTTGATAGACAAGGAGCACCCTTACTGCGAGCTGCACGGGGCTCCGCCTAGTGTCACAGTAACGCAGAAATCTTTCACTCAATCCTATCGATCAACCTAACATTAAGTTTAATCTCTATTATTTGATAACACCGTAGAGCAACCAATTAGATCCAGTACGTATGTAAACACTCTTAACCATATTACACTGTCTACTCAGAAGGTACAAAGTTACAGCTTGGGAGTGTGATACTGATAGAGGATAAGGAAGATGGAAGCCTCCTGGCCAGGACCTTCGTCAACTTCACTCTACGTAAGTACTGACATTGACTTTCTACAACTTTTGTTGAAGTTCAAAGGTCAATCTTGATTGTTCTGTGATCCCACGTTGTGTCCAATGATCACATCTCTATCTCAAGAGGATAGGATCCAAACGAACAATAAAGTCTGTTTTAAATTGTTTTATTTTTAAATGAGCGAATTTAGGTGGACAATATTTTCTGAACTTATAGCTTCGTCAACGTGACAGACTTTTTACTGTTTGTACTGGGAAAGCCATGAACTTTGTTTTAAAGTACAAAGTCCTGAACTTCTTTTGAAACTACAAAGTCCTGAACTTCTTTTTAAACTACAAAGTCTGAACTTCTTTTGAAAGTACAAAGACATAAACCTTTTCAAGTATAAAGACAAAAACTTTTTAAAGTATTAAGGCATAAACTTTTTATAATATAAAGGCATGAACTTTTTATAATATAAAGACATAAACTTTTTAAAGTATCAAGGCAT
>JADKLZ010059827.1:0-14773 GCA_021533235.1 Biomphalaria straminea | reverse complement strand
ACTGGCTGCCAGTTACACACACAATTTAAACTGCGGATTCACAAGGGTGCTGAGATCCAACAAAAGCAAAGTATTGATAGTGTCCGCTGGAGCGTGGCCCGGTTGTTGGGACCTTCAGAGCCCGAGGGCCTTGCTCTGACGAACATATTAAGAATGTTGCAGTGTTGATAAAAGGCTTTTCTTAATGGTTGTCTTTTCAAAGCTCTTGTGTGTTGAATAATCGAGCGACCTAGATTAGACTAAGGTTTGGGCTACCTAATGATAGAATAGCCTAAGAGATCTGACGATGGAGACACTGATTTAAAATAAGTTATTAAATTAGGAAGGGTTGCCCTATTGTAGTTGGAAAAATTATTTGTCCTTTGTTATTTACAAAATCGTTCCAAAATAAAGCCTTTTTAACTGATCCTTATAGGTTGTTGTGGTAGTGGATGTTACTGACCAGCTGTTATCAAGCTAGACATCTTTAAACGTTCTAAATCACAGATTTAGTTCATAAACTCAATGGGAAAAGAAGGGGGGGGGGGTGGTTATGACCGCCCCCCCCCCCCCCAATATCTTCGCTTCGAACGCAATTGCACAGAATGATGACAGTTTGACAAGCAATAGTGTAAGAAATTCATTCCAAAGGAAACAGCTTGGAGAATATCTTTTTGATTCTATCTAGAAAAAGTTTTTAGAAGTTCACAAAGAATTTAAATGCAGTTATCTTGGAGAAACATCAGATGTACTCTAGAACTCTAAGAAAGTAACCAATATATATAGTAGCAGCATTTGAGCACAATTGTTTTTGAGTGAATAATACGCATTATCATATCGAAACATTCGAAATCTATTATGTGGACTCGAACCGAGACCTCGTCTTACCAAAGCTTTCTAGCAGTGATAAGGTACCATACTAACACCTGCCATGACCTCTTGTGCCCCTTTCTACGTGTCTATTCAGAGTTGCTTTAGCACTAAATTTCTCTCTTTCACTAATGCCATTCTTCTTTTATTCTCATTTAATTTATCATTTAAATCACTGTCTGCTCTTTCCGGCCTGACTTGACGCATGACGCATAGGATGAAATCATCTTCTTTGTTGAACTAACGTCTGTATTATATAAGTTCCTTACCTCATTAATGTCTTTCGTAGACTTGGACCGCGTCGAGCAGCGTGTGCCCACGTTGGTCAGCTCTTTCCCATCTGTTGGGCTATCGGCGAGCCCGCCCTGATTCCCGCACATGAGATACTTGTTCATGTTATACTCGGGGAAGAAGTAGTCGCCTTCAGACACTGCCTCCACCTCATCCTCCAGAGTCGTGATGATCTCCTGAGCGCCTGGTTCCGGAGCCACCACTACCGATGTAGACAGGGGGCTTACATTCACCTCTGTCGCTGTTGACATGGGTGGATCTGTATGCTGTGAGCTGCAAGGTTGAAGAAAGAAAATGTAAGAATACAATTAATAGTCTATGTGGTTTATTAATTGAATGATATAAGTAAATAGAAGTAGCCCATCTAACCAATTGTACATAATGTGGTCTAGTGACTTCCTTAGTAATTACTGACGTGTAGAAACTCAATGAATTTCATTCTACTGCCCCTTCTGTATGGTCTCGCTACCTAGACTGAGGAAATGATCCTCAGAAATAAAAAAGCTTTGCTAAATTTACATGTTTGGAACCAGCTAACAGAAAATAATGATCTAGTTGGTCAATGGATGGGATACTTATTTCCTTAAACTCTTATGGGACAAATCCTCGATTATTTATCAAATGTATAATGGATCACACTGAGTGTACTTACTAAACTATGGACTATAAGACAGCTTTTGACTAGGGGTATTTATAACTAGTTTAGAATCATGTTATTAATGGTATGATGATTTTCTTCGGACTGCATTAGTCTTACCCTTATGTTACAGTCAAAAGTGTTTAATATCTTTTGGTAAAGACGCTACTATCAAAATAATTTTGACAATCGAAAGTATATCAAACGAGAAAAAATATATATTTAAAAAAAAGATAAAACAACAAAAAAGATTTTAGAACCTAGAAAGCATTTCAGAACTAGATCTTTGAAACAAACATTCAATAAATAGAAGACTTTGTATACAACACTCGAAGTCAAAAGAGAAAAAAAACAACAACTTTAAAATTGAAGCTAATTATTTATAGCAAGGTCTTGTCATAAGTCGAATTCTAACAGTATTACTATCCCTTGTAATAGGAGCATTCATATAAAGTATCCCCAGTGAAATGTGTAGTCGAGTTACAAAAACCGCTTGGCTGCCTATTAAGGGGTTCGAATCCCAACTATAGCTTAGTTGTTAAGCTGAGTGTCTAAAGGCATCACCTTCTCCCAAATACCTACCCTGCCATACAGGTCAAGAGATTGGACTAGCTTACAGTATAAAGGTTTCGCTATGTAATAGTACTTTTTTTTAAAAATGTAAAATATAGATTATTTCAGCGCTAGCTTTATGGAAAATATATCTAGCCCCGGTTGGAGGCAATTATTTTTGCCTCATTTATATTGGTAAATATAGATTATTTCAGCACTAGCTTTATGGAGAATATATCTGGCCCCGGTTGGAGGCAATTATTTCTGCCTGATTTTTATTGTAAGGTAATACTTATTGATCTAGTCAAGTATTTATCATCATTATTATTTCATTCACTGTAATCTGGACAATAGTGTTGCTCTGATATTGGGATAGTTGCCTGGGAGAGACACTTGCTCCCGGTAGTGACGTATTGACCGCACTTACACCTGGTGTCACTCGTAAATCAGGGCCAGGTCAAGTGGCCATTTGAGTCATGGCACTGCCTCCCTCCCCCATTTCCTCGACATGTTTATCTCTCCCGCCCCCAGGTCCCTATACTTCCTTCCACAGTGAACTGAACGTGTGAATGGACGCCACTCGATCAAACGAACCAGCGGTCATTAGCTACTACATGGCCGGCAGTGGCTCTCCCAGTGGAGACTACCAGACCCTAGTTGTGAAAGTCAGATTATATTTGTGTCCAGATGGACGTTTGGGGAGGAGGCAAGGACAATGTTATAAATTATACTCTCTCCTTCTCGTCTGCAAGACATGTCCAGGGACATTTTGGTTTGCTTTCTTCCTTCCAAAACTAAGGGCGACTATTATTTTGTAGGCATAGATTTTTACGTCATGATTATCTCTCTTGGACTCTTGCATTACGTAAACAGATTTTGTTGTGTCAAACATCGGGAAGACTAAACAACCGATGCAAGACGAGTCACTTCAGTCAGACATAGTCTTATGTCCCTGCAGATCTAGATTCTAGAATATTCTAGATCTACATCCGTTACGTTGACAATGTCTTCTAATAGAGTTATTAGCACAGGATAACAGCTCGGAACGCAACCCTTTCATCTGATCCTCTCATCCTATTATCTAGAAAGCTCCCTTAAACCATTACCCTCTAGGAATTGTATATGTCAGTTATGAAAGAGAAGATATCAAATTTCGACTCAGGCGTGAATCAAGAGGAACTTTAAAATTTATAGCATTCGTAATAGTAAAAAAAAAAAAAGCTTTCGATAAGTGAGAAGATACACTAACACTGTTTATGGAACTAGGATCGTGTGATTACACTTACACTAAGAAAGTGTGGTCCATCTTTAAAAGTAGTATATAATAGGGATATAGGCCTACATAATTTGTGTGAGGAGGGGAGCTGGACCTGGCGGGTGAACACGGTACTCTAACAGTAGACATTCGCTGTTCCGGAACACGAACTTGTGCCTTGTAACACTGTACGGTGTCAGGCTGCCAGCTGCCAAGTGTTAAACAAACTTGACACGGACACACACGCCCAATGCGACACTGACCGCTAGGGTTTTCTTTTAAGTAGGCCAGTTATTGAAAGCATGATACAAAGAGAATGATTGGAATGAATCCTGGAATAACGCTTTATAGTTAATTAATGGTTAATTTTCGTTTTATTCCTTCTTGTGTTGTCAGGTACAAGAAATAATTGCAGCTAGAAATTTTCCATCGTTTGGGGGCCCGGGGGGACTGACCTCTTTGGGGGCCCCTACATTTTGCCTAATACTTAATTTTTTATGTAAAAAACACTCATTTGGGTGCCCCCCCTCAAATGGGGGCCCGGGGGATTTTCTAATTCTCCCCCCTCCTCCCCCACCCTAGCTACGCCACTGTTACCGGATGTCAAAATCAGAAACAAAGGAATAAAGATAATATGGGGACAAGAAGGAGATGTATTTTTATTTACTAATATCATTTACATTCACACACACACGTACTAAACATTAAATATTGACCTCGCCTAGCCCAACACTGTTCTCCGAACTTAGAAAGGAATGTCAAAGAAATGTGACAGCTCTAACAAGCTCTTTTATGACTAAATGCATACAGTACGTAGAGAGAATTTCTATTCATCTATGTATTTCTTTAGCAAGACTACCTGTAGGGTACCTGGGCTATATTAGGACTACAATTGGACAAAGAATTCAGTGTTAGTTACACGATGTGTGTTTAATGAACGTGATTGTCCCCAAGGAAGTGAAAGGGGGGGGGGTCACAACACAGTGAGTAGAACGGTACCAAAAAGTGTTTGCCTAAATGTCATGCCTAAATGTCAGGTGTCTTCTTGAACACTGCAGAGAGTTTCGTTACAATGACAAGTCATGCGGCATATTGAACTAAAGATTACGCGTGCTCTTTACTGTGTGTGATGTTACGTATGGGTAACACGAACTGCCTCAGAGAATATCAAACAGAGGTAGAGAGTCTTCATGCTTTGTCACAGTCTTCAACAATACCTAGAGGAATGTATGGTGCAGTAGGTTAGCCTTAAACAGAAACCTTTTAAACGCAAAGAGCGCTCACTTGTCGTGAACAGATATTCATCGAAATGTTAAGATTGTGAAATAACAAAAGAGATATAAAACATAATGTGACAAATAAAAACAAACAAATTAAAAAAAAAACTTTTTAAACAAAAAACAAAGGTTATATTAAGTGTATCAATTAGTTTGGATCAGTCGTTTAATTAAATGTGTAACAAGCCTCAGACGACAATCTATAAAGGGGAATAAATCAGCTTATACCGCCTCTTGAGTCAATTACTATTTCTTTCCCTTGTTTTGAGAAACCAAACAAAGTCATTTATTGCCAATCGATAACTAAAAATTAATAGTTAATTGTCTTGTCAGGTAAAAGAAATAATTGTGCAAAATTTCAGTTTGATTCGAGATTGGGTGTCGGAGAAATAATGAGCACAAACTTTTGGCCGGACACTCACGCACAGACAGACAGAATGAGCTAATATAAGATTTGTAAAATCAAACAAAACTAACATAAGGAAAACATTTGTAAGGGATTGGGAAGTCCCTCCCTCACATCTGGATAATACATTTGAATGCTGCAATTAATACATATCATTGTCGCAATTAATACATATCATTGTCGCAACCGCGCCACTTAGGAGAACAATCTAAAAAAAAAAACTTTCGTCCCTCAAACATTTCTCATTGGCTAGGACCCACCAGGTAGAGAAGAAAAGATCCTGGTTGATAACGGACCTGTCGAGATGATCAACTTACCCGATTATTTCCAAAAGCCCATTCAGCTTGTCATCACCTTTGATATCTTCTCGCTCTAGTGGAGGTAAGTTGATGTATTCATGTAACAAGGCCACCGCACTAGCATTGGTGTCCAGACCCTCACCTGGACGGGAGCAAAGAGTAACACCAAAAAAACTCAATTTTTAAACGTAATAAGAAAACAAAAAAGCAAATTGAAGATCATTTTTGTTTCCTACAAACAAATGCTATCATAACTCATTAGACACGCCTGAAGGCCCATTTAGCTTTTCTCTTTTCATATCTACTATGACCTTTGTCTCATTATTTACTGCCCTCCATTAATAAATAATCCGTAATCTATCCCTTAGTCTGTGAACCGTCGGGGCAACAAGCAAGACCTATAGACCGTCTTTTACCAGACCTCTCTATCCTTTGCCCTGTTCAGAACCTCTTTCGTCCATTATTTTATGTTGTCCTCCCACAGCTTTCTCTGTCTGCCTTTTTTTGTTCTTCCTGGTACTGTTCCGTGAAGGAAGGTCTTTGCGAGCCCCAAAAAACTTGTAATATGGCCATAGATTTGTTTTTTGCTATTATTTTTTCACAGTAGTTAGCAGGTCATCATGGGGTCCGATTGCCGCAATGACCATGTCTCTAATCTCTTGGTTTGTGATGCGGTCTTTAAATGTGATGCCTAAGATCAATCTGTAGCATCTCAATTCCATTGCTAGGATCCTTCTCTCTAGCATATAGTTTTCTTTATTTAAAGGTATGAAGCTCCATTGTTGTTCACAATAATCCTGCCCTCCATTATTGTTGATTAATTTCAATAGTAAACAATTAAACAATGACAATAAATATTCAGCAACAGCAAACAGCTAAACAAGTACATGTACAATAACAAGCAGCCATACGGGTAGATATACAATAAAAACAGCTAAACAGGTAGATGTGAGTATGATCTATATGTAGATTTTTGAATCTAAAACCACTATAAAAAAGTGTTACTAATTTCCTATTACCTGTTATAAGTGCAATCTTTGCTCAGTTAGCGATGCGTTTAAAATTCACTGTTTCTTCTTCTATCACTTTGGAGACACGTCGAGGCAAATAAAATTGTACAGCTCACACTGTTTGGGTTATCTGCTGGTCTCACAGAGAATGTGAACTTTAGAGAAAGCCACTTCTTGTGAGAATCCTACGATGCAAGGCCTGATAGAAATTAGTGCAAACTGTCACCCTTTAAAAGTCGTAAGTCCTGGCAGTTTCGTGTGTCCCAGTCACACATTTGTAAGTTATCCTTTCACAGGTCAGACAACGTTATGTTCATAGGAACAATGGATGTGAACATATTGCGATACTTTATACAGGAGCCACGCCAAAACCTCTGATCGGCACCCTTGAGATAGACCACTTGACTATTTTGTAGACTTATCATGTTTTACTATTAGCTATAGTTTTCTTTATTGAAAGGTATGGAAGCTCCATTGTTGTACACAATATATATACTTATAAATATGCACATGTTCTAAACCACTGTATGTGTATTCAAAAAATAATGCTTACAATATATTTAAATGTTTATTGTTTGGTATAAACACCAGACATAACGTTTAATTTATGCCAGATGCCCTTCATATCCTGTACCTACCATTTAATGCGTTTGTGGCTCGAGTAAGTGGGTGCCCAAAAAATGCCCCGACGTCGTCCGGTGGACTGTCCATTGAGGATTTGGTTTTAGCTTTGGGGAGAGGCAAGGACGGAACTACAGAGTCACATTGTCTGCTGCTGCTGGAAATGGCGTCTTCGTCCGTGGTGGTGGGGGCTAGCCTGGTACTTGCACTCTCATTGGATGTGGAGGTTGGGGACATATCATCGTCCTTGAAAGACTCCCTGTGGTAGAAACAAAAGCGAGGCTGTGGTCACTTCAGATGTAATAACAAAGATATGAGTATTCCTTGGATGTAAGTTCAAATCATAGGCTATAATATAGTTAATGTTTTTGAATTCGATGAACACCAATCATGATTGCCGTGAGATCGATATATATGAAAGAGAAAAGTTTGGACAAAATAATGAACAGATATAACTGAACTCTATTTTTTTTTAAATGTTGTAATAAAAACCTTTTTTTTTTTGGTATTATACATTCCATTTGGCATTGTTTCTACAAGAAGTAGCATTTTACGGAGTCGAGCGTATCTTTAAGCATTGTGCGTGACCATAATAGCTAACTGTACAGTTTCACTACAACTTTAATGCAAAAGATTTTAATGAATGTGAAATCATCAATACATAGGTCTTCGAATGATTTCGATATATATATATATATATATATTCTGTACAAACTTAAATAAAAAGTACTGTTAAAGAAGTTTCTGGTGAGATTTAAACCAAAGACATGTCAACAAGTTCTCGAGAGGATCTTTTAAAAATTAGTTCCCATCTTTCTGCTGTCCACGTCCTTCTTTTTTCAGAGGTCGCTATTGTTTTTGTGATGTCCTAACGTGTGACATTTAACAATTTGAAAGTATAGTGTGACATTGAATTTCACATTCATTGTATTCAAACTAGAATGATTTTGTATGTAACTTAATGTAAGTGTATGAATGACCCACACGGCCCGCTTAGGAGTTACACAAACTTCCTGAAAACATTTTCCCCACTAATTGAAACATTGAGGACTATTGTACGCGCAAGTGAAATAATGAAATAAAATTGTCAAGCAAAGTTAATGCATTGATACGAAAACAAAAAGTATCTTGGCATAATGTCCTCCAGGACTGCTCTCTTTACCTAGAGGCCTGTACAAGACACTGGCCCCAAAACACCACAGTACAAAGAAAACTATATGAAGAACTCCCTGATTTGGAAACCACTGCGCAGTTCATCTCATGTATTGGTCAAGTCCACACTTCAGCATAAAACATGAGAACAAAGAAGAAGAAGAAGGCATAATGGAGCCTTGCCGACGTGATTAGTTCTGACTGACATTACAAACATTAACGCCTGACTTTAAGAATGTACTTTCTATGTTAAATATCAATTACGTTGACTACCTATTATCACGTGTCTCTTAATCTTTGCTGAGGCAGAAAAGATTAAAGTTTAATCTTTCAAGTCTGATGTTTTCTATTTTATTTTGATTTGAAAAGCTTCGGGGTTTTAATGTACACCCTATATAACCACATTCTATTACTTTTTATAATGCAGCAATTTATAGAGTGAAAATGATTTTTTAATATTTCGCGATTTTTTTTAGCACAATAATTAATTTTAAATCTAAGCCAATGATTTTCTGCAAAGATTGCAAATAAAAATATTGTCGGCATATGGCATATTAAATCTGACATATTGATATTGTGCTGTTCTTTAGGAATAAATGGTAAAGGAAATGTCCCAATGTGTCACTGAATAATTTGTCAGTCATTACTCTTTAAATGGTGTTCTTGGTATATATGTGTTTTTTTTTTTTTTTGTAAATGGCTATTGTACATGGTGTATATGGGGTACTTTAAATGAAGTACAGATTTAGATGGTGTCTTCTTATTTATTGTTTTAAATTACGCTGCAACAGCTGACTATATAATATAAATATGCCTACACAAATCTTTAAGTCTTTGCGACATTCAAGGGAAACTACCGCATAAATAAATGAAACAATGTGTTTACGATAATCTCCCTTTATAAAGAATTAGACAGTAATGAATCCCTTATGTACTAATGATTAACTAATGAAAAATACACTATGTGTATGTAAGGGTATGAGCGCAATTGTGTATCTGTTTCGGATTTCTCACTGTGTTTGTTTCTGCTTTCAAATCACTCGGCATAATGTATGTATTTTACCAATTTGCAATATGGTCTATATTAAATGTTATATTGTGGGATTTCGGCAATTAATTTAACTCCCATACGTATTACATAGCACTTTACTCATAATAATAAATACTAATTTTTTTCTATACTACGGTTTTACATAAAGTATACAAACATGATAGACCGAAATGTATCGGAAATGTTTCATTGTAAAATGTTCTTCAGTACTCACTGTGTACTCGAGTATTCAGCAGTTGTTTATAAATTAGTTGATTTCCATATGGTTGTTATATCACATTACAGAACTACAATTGCAATTGGAATCTCTACTACTAGTATACTCTTTTTAGAATTTAACAGTTTATGGTTAAATAGAATGAAAACTGCACAAAAAAGCTTATAAGGATATGAGGAATAGAGTGACTGCAATACAGTAAAATCACATTTTTGTAATAAGAGAGAGAGAGAGAGAGAGAGAGAGAGAGAGAGAAAGGGAGAGAGAGTTTTTTGTTATAGAAAGTAGATCTATAAAGAGACATTGAAGCACAGCTGATCATATCTATCTCTGAAGTTCTATTATTAACATACAGACCACGAGAAATTGATCTTTGATTTTCATTGATTTTTAAACTGCTAGAACTAAATTAAAATGCCCTTTCTAAAAATCGAACCACTTTTGGTCGTAATTCATTACCGGTCAAGGTTGAAACCCTTCTTACAATTGTAGTGAAATCTTACAAAGTTTAAACGTCTGCTTCTTTGTTAGAGAATGTTGGAATTAACACTTTTAATAAGATAATTGTTTTTAAATATACATGAAGATCTATGAACTTAACTGCAAGTTATTGAAACGGAGGTTTTACTAATTAATATTTGATAATTTTATAATTTTTGCGCAAAATAATATCTAAATGATAAGTTTCAAATATTATAATATTAAATAATAGTAGGCTAATACTAGTGATGAAATACAGAATAACATGTGCACATATTATACGACCGATTTTAAAATTTATGAAACAAAATAACTTGGACGCCTATTTGAGAAAGTCATACTTCGTAACTAGTGCTTATTGCATCTTCGATTATAACATTTTACCAAGACAAGACACTAATTGCAAAACGTAACTGAGACAAGCTTTTTGTCTCCTTAACAATTATATTGTTGAATCATAGACATATATTAATATAGACTAGCCGATGTGAACCTCACATAGAAAGTTGAAGTGAAACTAGCCGATGTGAACCTCACATAGAAAGTTGCAGTGAAACTTTGGTATGAACAAGAATCTCGTTAGATAAATGGAATACACAATTCTAAGACACATTTGCTCAAGAAGAATAAACGTAATTTAAGCAATGCGAAAACAAATGAAATTCAATCTATGAAACAGAATGCATTGTATTTTTAGTTTAGATACACAACTAACAAACAACTCAGAGCTTGGAAGAAGTTTTAAACAAACTAACGTTCAACAACATAAATGTTTACATTGATCCCTACTGCATTCACCTTTGCATGTGAACTTCCAAGAAAAGTAATTTAATTATAGTATGAACAAATTAAAGAAACCTAACATTCAAAATGTTTCCACTGCTGAGGATCTCGGCTTGTCGAAACGCGTCAAAGAAAAATCTGTCTTTTGTTGTTGAGCCAGGTATATTTTTAGCTCAAATTCCAAACATTTCATACGATGTCATAGTACATAACCAATGTAAAGAAGTTGTATGAAAGAAACGTTTGAAATTGAGGGCAAACTCTAGGTGCAGATCTATGAGGAAGGTAGAATTTGAATCTGTGCTAAGTAAATGTCAGATTGTCGACTTTAATTAGATCTGTTTTAATTATTATTGTGTAACGTTTGTTGTGTGAATGATTTGTAGTTAAAGCTAACTTAGTATTGACATTTTTAAGTTGTTATTACCGAGATTGATTTTCCAAGAAGTTTTTTTTTATGCTACCAGTTTCTTCTCAAAAAGAATATGCAAGCTGATATAAACTTGAATTGTCCTAACAATGCAATGCTAATGATAGTGTATGTTAGAGTTGCATAAATTAAACTTACAACTGTTAAAATACTGTTTAAACTTAAAATACAAATATGGTTTGAAATTTGATTAACGGAATTGATTTGAGTGAAACATCAGTCTGCCAGATTTCAATGACATCCGGAGGCGACCAAAAGTCTTTACTTTAGAGGAAACATCAAAAAGAAGGCAGCTCTCCTCCTTTTAATGATAAAAGATAATTCTGAAAAGCTAATGGGTTTAAATAGAGACAGGCCAATGTGGTCCTGACTGCTCTATTGATTTTAAGTCGTTCAATTTGTCAGCGCGTAGTAACAAAAAAAAAATCATGACCAAAGAGGTATAAGCTCCGTTAACATAAAACATTTTTTTTTCAAGTTATAAAAAACAAAACAACAAACAAACATATGAAGTGTGTACATGTCCGATTTTTGTTTGTTTGTTGCTAATTAGTTCTAATAAAATCAATTATAAATCACTCGTGTTATTAATTACTAGTCGCGTATAACAAGAGTGCACGGTTAAACTCCATCCCTAACAGAGCGTAAGGCGTGGTTTCTACATAAAGCCGCAGGTCAAAATGAGTAAACTTATAGAAGGTAGCTTTTTAAATGAAGCTTGTACTATTCAATGTCTACCTTTTAAATATGCGGGTATTTTTAAAAATTAAGACTAGAGCTTCAGTTGAATTAAATTATTAAATTGCTAGTGTAGCAACAAACTTCCGTGTCTATTTTATTTGTATCAAAATTGACACGCTCTAAAACGGTTCTATTGTGCTGTCGTGGTATGCATTTTTAATTTTCATGTTGATATATTTACATAGTCTTGTTTAAGACTTATTACATTGACACCAATCAATCAATATTAGAATTGTAGTAAAGTATCCCCTTTCAGACTATGCGATCCATGGAGCAGAAGATTTAACGGTAATCTAGTTAACGAGAGTGTCGTGTGGCCATTCCAACGAGGCAACGACCAACCGACTTTACTTTCCCAACTAATCTCAGGTAACCATTAAAGTTATTTGGACATAAGGGATTCTAAAAAACATGAAATTCAAAGTCATTAAGACATTCAACTTATACCACCACTTCAGTCAAGTACAAATTATTGCCCTTTTATGAGATATCAAACTAAGTAATTAATTACCGATTGTTAATTAAGAAATTGTTTTTTTTTATAGTGATTCTTGTGTTGTCAGATATGGGAGAAATATTATGAACAAAGTTTTTAGAGGACAAAGTGAGTTGATATAAACTTGGTCAATTAATGAAATATATTGTATTAATAACACGCCAATATTTTGTTTTCTTAAATATTTTTCAGTCCACGACTAATTCTTAAATTGCGTATCGGTCACGATGATCAAATCATTATTTTGTGACTCAAATTTCATCAAATGTTTCTCATTACATGACACTTTGTGATACCTCGAAAGCCTGAAGATGATGATAATAATAATAATTATTAATCCAAACCATTTCGGAAAATCTAGATTTGTAAGTTAAAACTACGCTTCTTAACTTGAAATAACTTTTAAACTCTTTCTTGATTTATGGACACTGGATGGATATTGATTAAGAAAAAATCTTAAAACATGTTTAAGAAACCGATATTAGCAATTGAAAAGACTGTTTTGTACAGAAAAATGATTGCACTAGTCAATAATGTTGATGATAAAAAATCGATATCGGAGACTAAAAAATAGATTTTGTCCAGGGATATGTCCCCTTTAATACAAAACATCTTATGTCTATGTTACTTGTTATTTTGTCAAAGTAACTTAAGAATAAATCTCAAAACATGGACAAACATTGACATAAAGTTTTCAATTATTTAGTTATTATTACAGCTAGTTCAAATGGGTGTTAAAAGGTTATGTCATGTTTATACATATTGAAGTCAAGTATTGGCACAGTTTAGACTTGTCACACTTTGTGCATTCTATGCGCTAGACTATTTTTCATTTTTCATCACAATTCTGAACTTTTTCATTTCCAAATGAGGTGAACGATTTTTTGAATGATGAGTTTTATTGTGTAGTATAAAAAAAAGCAAGAATAGTAATGATAATATATGCATCTAATTCTAATGTATAGATAAATTAGCATTGACTTTATTTGAAGGGGAGAGCAAAGCAAAACGATATTAAACGTACTTTGGTATTAGGCCGGAAGATAAAAATAGCGTGAATAAGACTTTAAAAAAATAAATAAATGTTTATGTCAATGACATCGACTTTGATATATCACTTGTATAATCAAAACGGAGTGCAACAGTTACAACGAAATACATTTTGTTCGTTTTATTTAGTAACACGAGTTCCTCCCTATCGCTTTGTGCAATCCCCCGAGGCAGAAGGGCGATGAAATCATCAATGGAAAATCTCAAAGGCTGAGATATTTAGACAGAAATGAAAGAAAGACAAAAGGAAAAACACATTTCAGTAGGATGCTAGGCAGCCACGGTTGAATGATCACATAATCTCACACTAAGTCACCATTCTGTTTACGGGACAAAGATGACACAGAAATCAAGTCAGTGTTGCACTTACGTTTAGGGCACTAAAACAAAACCAAAATAAAACAAACAAAGAAACAATGAAACCAAAGTACTGACAATACAAAGGATATAGGAAGGAAATGTCTTTTAATCCTTACCACCTCTACGGTATACACCCCGCTACTCTTTCTATAAAGTCGGTATTGTCGAAAGTATTTGTATTTTGGTTTTTGGCACATCGGCACAATTTAGGCACAATTTAGGCCATGTCGTGCCCGTAATCCCTCGGGGGTAATTCTCGCTTGGTATTTATACAGTTAAGTCATTAAAAACAAGGTCTGTTCACAGTTAAGATAGTAAAGATAGTTAAAATGTGTTAATATAATAAAAATCTGTTGTAAATATTACATGTTCACTCTTTCTTTGCCCTATCACAAATCAAATCTTCGCAGACAACTCCACCTCCCGGACAAATACTTTCCCAGGATCGACCTTATTAAACATTTTTTTAAAGCTGTGTGATTGTCCAAAGTGGTAATGGGTATTTACACTCAAATACCTATAAAATGCATCCGATCGCATGTATTCAAAGACAATTAGTCCTAATCCTGGCCTTCACGTGGCCCAATCCGGCGGAACTGCTAAAATGGGAGAAGGAACTAAATCGAGCAGCGTCGAGCAGGATAGGCTCGTTGGCTGGCTATCTACCTTGGAGTAGGACAACTCCAACCTCTTCTGCCTTGCAGCTATGCCAAAACATGGTAAAGAATTTGCGATTCAACCGTGAGGAAGCCGGTGACACTGAGTCAGATTCCAGCAGACAAGGCTACACCCTGGCAGAGTCTGAGACAGCTTCCA
>JADKLZ010059824.1:0-48420 GCA_021533235.1 Biomphalaria straminea | reverse complement strand
AGATTGGTCCTCTTTTACGTAGTTAGTCAATGTGTGTGTGTGTGTGTTACCATGTGCTATTCTTACAATGACATTGGATAAGTCTCGGTGTTGTGCAAGACTTGCTGCGCATAGAGGATTTCATTATGTGATGTTGCTGTGTCAACCCTAAAGCCGTATCGCACATTTTGGATATTTTGTTGTGGTTGCTGTTTTTAAGAGGGCCACCTGTGGTTTGTTAAGGTCGAGGGAGGTAGTGGTCATGAGCGGCTACATGTACCATCGTCTAAACGGTGGTGGTAGTGGTTTCGGTGGCCGTACATCCAACCCTCGTGAGAGATCGCCCCTGCACGAGCTCCTGTTCTACGGAGGTAAAACAGATGGTCATTTATCCTCAGGGTCATCGAATGTCT
The DNA here is from genome assembly GCA_021533235.1 of Biomphalaria straminea. NCBI lineage: Eukaryota > Metazoa > Mollusca > Gastropoda > Planorbidae > Biomphalaria > Biomphalaria straminea. Next base: position 48,028 of record JADKLZ010059824.1, on the reverse strand, counting down.
CACCAGACAGCATGTACAGGTATGGATAATCTCGCTTTCTCTCTCTCTCTGTTATTTTCAGCTTCTTTTCCTATTTTTCTATCTTGGTCATTCGTCTTCTAGTTTATTTCTCTCCCTCTTACACGGGGGGGGGGGGCGCCCCTCCAACAAACTCCCTTCACAACAAGAAATATCTGTATTTGGCTTGAACCCTGGTGAGTCTAGGGAGTATAATTAGATGTAACAGTAGCTACCTAAAAAGTTAATTTCATTTCACTCTTGGTATGACTATGAAACGTCGAGACTAAGTCTTCCCTTCTCTCGTTAAAAAAAAACAAACTAGTAGTAATAATGAAGTTATCGATCTTGGCTGAAACTAATGGGCAGAGTATTTATGGTCATCTTTATGTGTCTACGTCACTAACCTATTCTTCTGTCTGTGTTTTGATCGAAAAGTGACTAGAATAATACATTATCACGTGTACGGCTGAGACTGTTCGAGATTGTGTACAGTGAGTACACACGAATGAGCTGGCGAATTAAGATGGAGTTGGGGCTGAGGCACCCTGAGTCAACACTGACATCCTGGGGTCCTTTTGGAGAGACTAGATTTAACTTTAGCTTGAAAGGTCTCGGACTTACAATCTTTTAGTTTGAAAGCCGCACTAGAAGTGTGAGCGTGCACGTTATGTGTCTGCTTTGGTGCACTCATTCACTAGGCCCTCACGCGCTCGGCGCATGGAGGAGTCATGCTACTTAGGTTTAAAATGTGTTGATATCATATTGATATGTTACAATTTGACCAATGATTGAGTTTCTTCATGAACGTAGATCTACGACAGTTAAAGTGTACATGACGAGTTCAAAGTAAAGAATAGTGACGTTAAAACATTGTCACCAACTTCAATATTAGATTTATATTAACCATTTAAAAGCTTTGTCATTGACTACCGACATGCTGGAAGCAGACAGATTTTTTTTTGTTTTGTTTACTACCAGATGAATAACACTTGAAATGCATGAACAGGAAACGTGAGGACGTAGAGGCTCCTTTAATGTCATTAAATCTACAGTCATTCAAGATTGATTAGACAACATTAGAATCTCTCTCGTTTTCTCTGTATTTTAAAGAGAAAACATGACATTTAAACCTTCGTTTTATAGCGACGGTTCTGTTGTCCTTGCAGGTGACCCACACCCACTTTAACTTTTATCTTCGCTTCTATCAATATTTAGACATTTTTTTTTTAGTTGTTATCACTTCTCTATCATTATATACGCATAGAGTTTTAATACTTAAACAAAAATTGAAACGGAAAACAAAAGGAAAAAAAAAATGGGGGTGGTGTGCTAATTATGTATTAATAGTCAGTGTTATGATCGTTCCTCTCAACGTAGATTTTCAACCCGATATCAAAGTTGTAGGCCATACATCCAGTGTGCTTGAAGAAGTTCAATCAGTGCTTTGCCAGGACCATGTCTAGTCTACGAGTGTGTGATTGTGTGACTGAAGAAGGCAGCTGTGTGTATAGACAGACCTAGAGAGGGGGGGGGGGGTGCATGCATCTTTTATTCACGGTTCTCTGGAAATTGGCTTGTTCATATTTATATGTCTGCACTTTAAGTGATAGATTGAACAAGTTACAGAATATTTTTGTTGAAAGTGTGACATGTACACAGTTCGTGTTTGGTAACTAGGATGACGATCTGATTGATACATTCTACAGATGGTTTATATATAAGAACAAGTTATGCAGCGTTTATACAACGTGGGGCTTTAAAATCGCGTTTGCTTTTATAGCTTATGACTTGATATTGTTTACTTGTTATTATATTTTAGGAAGCTTTCAGTAACCATTACAGCTACATTAATGTTTGCTGTTAATTACGTGCCAAATCTTTGTTTCGTTCAGTTACATCAATAAAAAAAAAAAGCCAATTTTAAAGTTGCATAGAATGTAGATTATATTTTGTTTCATTTGGTCCAACTCTTGTTGGCGAACTTTGTGTGTTTCCCATTCCTCCCATTATCTAGCTTCCAGACATCCTGAACTTCTGTACCTAGAAGACTCCCCTTCTCCCAATGTATTTATTGAATTCTTATCGAATGTAATCGCACTTTGTAAATGGACAGGAAATCCAAGGAACACGGTTGGTTCATTATTTATAGACTGTGCGAGACAATCCCACGTGTGGCCTCCGCTCTGACTGCTGCAGTCGGGGCAAATAGTGTCTGTATTGACACGGTTCCTCAAGGGTTTGGAAACTAGTGTTAAAACACTGGCTGGCCAGGTCTAATCTCTTTACCGGCCATCAAAAGGTTGATCCTGACAACACAAAGCACAATAGGTGGGAGAGAAAGGCAAAACTTTACCTGGGGAAATGTAGGCACAAGAACTTCCTAGAGGGAGTTAATGAGGAGAAATACCAACACATGCTCTCCCCTTTCCCCCTTTATTGACATAGAAGACATCACTCGATATGGTATTCATACTTGATATCTAGTAGAGAATTCCAAAATAATGCATGGAATGTTGAAGTGTGCATTATATAAAGATTGTTTAAAGATTTCATTCAGGAATGAATGTTTTGTGTTAAAACATACTCTTTTCCATTTAAATCTCTCTCTCTCTCTCTCTCTCTGTCTCTCTCTCTCTCTCATGTTTGACTCGCTGCACGCAATCGATGTCTCTAAAACCTCTTCTGGCTAGCCACAAACTGGACTAAAAAGAAATTGTGTTCCTATCATCTGACATTTGTATTTGTTTCTTTTCTCCAGCTCCTTATTGGCTCGTGATCTGGATCTCAGTGAGGACAGTGATGCCGAGTCAGCGGTAAGTTACTTTCACCACTTCTCACTCGCCTTAAGACTTTATACAATGAGAAATAACACAATGGTACTCACTACCTGCTTGTGTTGTTTCTCTCCACACTTCGGTTCCCCCCCCCCCCACTCTCTCACTTGTCCATGACCGAGTTCATTTTGCGGCCTATACACTCCCGACTATTTGACAGATTTTCCTGGGGTGTACTCCCTCCTTCCCTCTCTTTTCGCGACCCCCGCTTCAAAGTGTTTGGGGGGGGGGGGTCCATACATCTCATCACAGTCGGTACTAGTCTACTCCAGGGATAACCTAGTACGAAGACTCTCTGGTCTTCACTTTCCCTTGATTGCTTTTAGTGCTGGGTAAACGTTCATGAAGTGCCTGTCATAGCTGCTGGGGGAAAATCCAGTCGACTAGTCGACTTGGTGTAAGGGAGAGGAAGGATGCTATCCAACCTTTTTTTGTGTGCGTCTTGTTACAGTATCTGTGATTGCTGACTTCATTTCAACATTGGTTCTTTTTAGTGATACCTTTTCTTCAGTGGTTCCCTCTGATACTGTAAAGTGGTTTCCCCAAACCTTGCCGCCACTGTGTTTGTTCAAATGGTGCTCATTACATGAACCCACTGGGACAACATTTGTTGTGCATAGTTTGTCTTGAATTGCACATTATTTGAATTGCTGCTGTGTCATTAAGAAATGAAGGTAGTCAGATGTGATTAAGGTAGTCAGACGTGATTACGATAAGCCTTTCAGTTATATGCGCTGAAAACTTAGACCAATAGATACTATGGTGTATTTCGTTGACTTATCACTGAACAGGCATATTTTTGTTTTGTTTTTATTACATTTACTTTTTTGTGAGACATGAACGGCGAAGTCATTAGAACATTAGGGGCAGACACACAAACACACACAAGTCCGAAAACAACATTCTCATAGAATTAAATCACCAACAATAAAGGAGATTTAGAAAGAAAATCCTCTGAAATCTCTCCCCCCCCCCCCAACCTCCCAAGTGAGAGAATTAATATGAATATTAGTCGTAACCAATGCTCCTAATGATAAAAACATAGTAAACATCGCTTAGAATTTTTTGGTACCAATGATCTATGGGAAGGACCCGTTAGAATATTAGCTCAAAGAAAAAAACAAAGAAGACTTAGAGACGCAGTTGCAGTCGTGACCAAAAGTGAACGGTAGTGCTCAGTGATAATGTATGTCTGTTGCGGATAAGCTGTGATCTTTGACCTCCAGATTTATAGACGTGCGCTGTAAACAAATGGGGCGCTTGGGCTGGACAATGTTTTTTGTTACATGCATGACAAACAGATTATTTTTTTTACATTATCTTTTTTTTAAATTATAAGATAAGCATACAATTGAAAACATAGATTTTGTGTTAGTAAATAGATTTAAAATATTTTTGGCATTAAAAACAAATCAAACAAGCATGCACATCTTGAAATTCATAATGGGTGAAAAAGACCCGAGTTGATAATGTCTAGTAATGGTTGTATTAGTCCAATAATTCCTCCATTACAACCCTGGTCCCGCTGACCTGTGTTCCTCTCACTCAGTCCTCGGACCTGCTCATAAATCTCAGACTATCTTTCTTGTTTCTCCATCCCCCGCCATTGATTCCTCCTTGTTGCTCTAACTGGCACTGAAATGACTGGAAGGCAGAACATTGCACATCAACTGGGAGATGGGACGGCGGGTGGAGATCTGTGAGGGGGGTGGTGGAAGGATGTGTATGTTTGCACGTGGAACACTTGTAGGCCACTCTGAAGCAGGAGTCAGATAACTGTTTCGGACATGAGGGGGAGGGGGGCGAGAGTCGTGCCAAGAATCCAGTGTTAGAATCTGTAGACAGATAGTTCTTGACACCTCTGTTTCTTGACTCCTAGAGTTGATCACTTGCGGTAACTGGACCAGTGGGGCTGTTGCTCCACATGATTCAATTCTTAGGACAGTACTGGAAGCAATGGAGCCTCGGAAACACTCTGATCCACCCATTTCATATCCGAGTGTCAGTGTTGGGGTTAGAACATATGACTGTATTCTAGACCAAAGATTACTAAAGGGAAACTGTTCTTGACCTTGTTATCGCTAGATTATCCCCCCTCTAGTCTGCCCAAATCCACAAGAGTACGTAGCCCATCAACACATTATTGTAGACATTGATAGTTAACATCCTCCACACATTTGGAATGATTAGTACGCATGCCCAGACAGACCAATCTAGTCTCTTTTTCTGCATTTTCAAACTAGTTCACAGCGTGCCCTGCACCTCTTCTGCTAATGGACTGACGATGTGTCTCTGACCAGCGTTAAACATCCGTCCGCTGTACTTAGAGATAAGGCACTTTTTTTTCTTTCGCCTTTTAGGTTTATGGGGGAAAAGAAATGAAAGATATTGCATCACTGAGCTGGGTAAGGGATGGGTGTGTTCGCAGTGAGGAGATAAAAGTGGACAGGTCGGTGACTTATGGAAACTTGGGAGATGCGATATATCAGCGAGGTACAAGCCGAATAATATCGCAGGCGCTTGTGCAGAAATAAGTCTGTACTTATCTAACACATTTTCTCTGGGGGATTTTAACATTTGTTGTGGTTTGAGACTCGTGGGAATCTGTAGATCTATTTATGTGTAGCTCGAAGCTATAGCATTGAAAGGTGCCTTGATGATTGGAAAAAACGTAGGAAGTATTTACCTGTTGGTGTATAAACTAGATTGATCGAACTTCTATCTTGACGAAACAAAGCTCCTGATCTAAGCCGTAGAATAAGCTCATTTTTTTTTATTTGATGTTGGTATAGGCTGTTTTACTGTATTTGAGCACAAATTTGACCAGAAGAAATGACTGTACATAAAAGTATCAAAATTCAAGCCTCCGCTTGAGTTGTCCTCCTTGCTTAAGATTCTCTCTTAATATCAACTTGATGTAAATTGTGATCAGAGGTCTTTCTAGAGTCCTAAACTCAGTGGAAAGTGAAGGAAGTGAAAAAGAGTTCCAAACTGAGGGAATGCACTTTAAAAAAAAAAGCACCAAAAAAAAAAAACCCACTATATCGTGGCCCACCTACTTTATCTAAAGATATGTTATTTAGCGGATAGTGTTTAGATAATAACAACAAACAAACAAAACAAAAAACTCTCCCTTATCCATCTCTCTCATTCATGCCACCACTGACTGATTTCATGACATCTACTGACAACTAAGAGTTAGACATATTCACAGACAATTTCATGTATGTCACTTGTTTCAGTCTGAGGACAACACCAGCGCTAGCCAGTCCAAGAAAGGCAAAGTTATCAGCACACCTTCTGGGGCACCTGTCAAAAGGTAAGCTTTGCATGTCTTTGTGAGAGTCACATGTTTTTTTCTTACTTTCAGGAAGAGTGGTTAGGGGAGGGAGGTATAGGTACAGGCCTGGATTAACCATTAGGCAAACAAGGCACGTGCCTAGGGCACCAAGCATTTGGGGGGCACCACAAGTCCGCAAGAAAAATGTGTATATTGTCCCGGTAGCCGCGAAATCGACATGACATTAGCAAACGCAAATCTTGCCGTATTTATGCTGGAGGAAAAATAACAAGATATTGTTCTCAAAAACTCTTCTATGGCACAAAAGCAAATGGTGAGCAGTACAGGAGAGAATGGTTATTGTATTCACCATCCACAGGATCTGTGTACTGTTTTGTTTGTAAACGTTTTGCGTTTAAAGGTTCCACAAGTTCGGTTGATAAAAACGGGTTCAGTGACTGGAAAAATAATATTCAAGTTGATAATCATGAGCAAAGCGCTACTCATAAAGACTGCATGTTAATATACCTAACTCGTCGACAAGGCTCGGGCCTACTACAAAAGCTAGAAGAGCAAATTAATGAGGAGTACAGTTACTGGAAACATATTTTGAGGCAAGCAGTAGCGGTTATTTGTACAATAGCTGAGCGTAGTCTGGCTTTTAGAGGGACAAATGAAAAAATTGGATCTTTTTAAGATGGATATTATCTAGGGTTGCTGGAGTTGATCAGTCAGTTTGATCCATTTTTTGCATCACACATTGTGAAATATGGAAATTCTGGGAAAGGAAATTCTTCTTATTTATCCAAAACTATATGTGAAGAACTGATTGAAATTATGTTAATGAAGTAATTTTTAGAGGAAGTAAAGGCTTCCGTATATTTCAGCTTGTCAGTAGACTCAACACCAGATGTTTCACATATAGATCAGTTAAGCGTTGTTCTTCGATATGTGTTAGATGGAGAGCCCATTGAGCGCTTTTTGACTTTCTTGGAGCTGTAAAGTCACACAGGTGATAGTATTGCTAAGCAAGTGTTGCAGTACTTACGTGAAGTTTGCAATATTGATTTTTCGAAATGCAGAGGTCAGTCATACGACAATGCTGCTAATATGTCTGGGTGTGTGCTACAAGGGCATGCAGAAAAGAATTCTAAGGGAAATGAGTTTGCTATATACATACCCTGTGCTGCCCATTCACTAAATCTGGTAGGCAGAAGTGCCGTTGACTCTTGTTTAGAGGCAGTAAACTTCTTCCATACAGTGCAACTGATCTATACTTTTTTCTCAGCTTCAACCAACAGATGGAAGATTATGAAAGGATGCCTTTTGAATGAAACGTCTGTAAAGTCCCTTTCCGATACCAGATGGGAGGCACATGCTGTTGCAACTGAAGCTATTGCAAAGTATCATCCTCAGATTATAGAAGCATTAAAATGTTTACAAGAAGACCAGTCACAGAAGGGGGACACCAGAAGAGAAGCAGAAAACATTGCTTGTCTTTTGGGAAGAAGTGTTACAACATTTTCATAGGTTCAGTCAAGCTCTACAAAATGAGCATGTAAATTTTAAAACGTGTGCTGATTTGTATTCCTCACTAGCAGATCACTTGCATGAATCTAGGAATGAATTTGAAAGATTTGAAGAAGCTACAAAAGAACTAACACCAGATGGTGCAATATAAGGTAACTTTGACCCGTAATCGTAAACGAAAGACAGTGGTCATTAATGGTAATGCCCCTGAGGTCTCACTGAATGACAGAGAAATTTCATATATCTACTTTCTACGCGATTGTTGAAAAACTTGAGACAGAGATGAGTAGACGTGCGCATGTATATAATGATATAGTAGTTCGATTTTCTTGTTTGGTCGATGTACCACAAACATTGCAGTGTTGTGAAGCACTAATTAATGCTTATCCTGAAGATCTGAACAATAATTTATATACTGAACTACAACAGTTCCACTCATATATTCGCCACAAGTTTCGTGAATCAAAATCTGAGAACAACACGTTCAGTCATGCAAAACTCTACAAAGTAATAGTTAGAGACAAATCGAGTGTGCTTTTCCAAATGTAGAAATCGCCTTGCGCATATTTTTAACATTAATGGTCACGAACTGTTCAACTGAGCGCTCTTTTTTTTCAGTTGAAACGTAAAAAAAAATCCAAGTAGATCAAAAATGAAACAAGAAAGGCTTGATTCCTTGTCTCTGCTGATGATTGAGGCGGACTTGTTGCGCAAATTTAACTTTGATGATGTACTCAAAAACTTTGCCAAACGTAAATCTAGAAAAAAGAACTTTAGAATATAAATGTGTGCTCTCTCTGACTTTCTCAGTTATTATCGCCGCGTTGAAAAAATTGTTTGGATGCTGTTGAAATAAATGATTTTGTGTGATTTATTAAATTTTCTGTTTAAAATGTATTTCATAATACAATTTTATTTTTAATAAAAAGAAAAAAACGCATACAAAAAAAAGAAAATTTAAATTTAAAAAGAAGAAAATAAAAATACAAAAATAGAAAAGAATAAATTAAAAAAAAGAAAATACGGATAAAATCCTATAATACAGAAATACCTTATTGTAGGTTCTATATGAGTGACGGTAGTACAAACATGTGTTAATAATCGTTTGTCTTTGTTAGTTGTTTTTTTTTTTGCATAATATTGAACATAGCAGCTGTCAGTGGAGGATCGGGGGTCCGGGCAGAAGGGGGCACCCATGTGTGTTTGTGCCTAGGGCACCAAATTGGCTTAATCCGGCCCTGTATAGGTAACATAAACCCCCGGGAAGGAAATGGGAAATACTTAATTAAAGTGGTATCCATCTCATTTCTTTCCTAACTTTTGGAGTATTTAACTTTGCAAGAGCTTTTCAATGTGTTTTTAAGTCCAATGCAAGTTCTGTATTGTGCATCGTTTAACTTGTGGACTCAAGTGCAGTGATCTAGTGTACCTGTGTAGCATTACTTTAAGAAGTTAGGTCTTGGGGGGCCCATGGTCAAACATAATGACTCCATTTTATGCTTCCGTACATGTACACATTGCTATCGTATTTGGTTATCAAGTTTTCCGAATGGACAATTTAATGTATACATTTCAAAGTTCGACTCTGTGTGTGTGTGTGCAGATAGTCTGTTTCAAATCACGTTCAAATGAGAAGGCTGGAAAACGTTCTCTGTCCTCCTACCTGCCCAGGTAGTAGATCTGTTTACCTGTGGCAGTGAATTCCTCATCAAGCACTATAAATCCGCACCTTGACATGCTCTCAAACCCAGCTTGTAGCCCCAAGCGTGCATATTTAATCGCAACCACCTCCCTCCCCCCTTCTCATGTTTGTTTCGTTTAGTGTCTCGCAATGATTGACTGGGTCCTAACAACACGCGTTGGCCTTGTTATATGTTGACATTTCAACAGTTCAACAGAGTAGTCGTTCATTGCGGAAGTCATAACAGACTTACAGGCTTGTTGCCGAGCTGCTAGATTTATAGTCTAGAAATAACATGTTAAGAAATGTTTCAATCTTTTCAAATCATTTGTGGACGACAGGTCATAAGATATTCTGTCTTATTTTAACAATGTAACTACAACACTCCAAAATGACTAATTGTCTCCCTTTTTTTAAAATGTATAAACTTAATGAATGTGTATGTTCGGTCTAATGTGGTTAAATTATTAACAAATTATCGTCTCATCACGAATTCCTTTTCAATTTCAACTGCACTGAAGAATCCAGGTGTACTCGATAGAAGAAATTTTTTTTTAATTAGCTTAAAAACGTTTAAATGTTTATGATGTAGTTAAATTAATTGGTCTAACTGTTAGATAGTTGAATCTGTTGAATTTGATTTGTTCTGTTTAAGCGTCGTGAAACCTCACCCACGACAATTACCCCCCCCCCCCACGAGAAGGCGTAATAAGCAGGAAATGATAGGGAAACACATTTTTTTTTTGTTTCGATTTGTTTGTGAAGTTATTTTTAGGGAACCACTCAACATTTTCTTCTCCCCCAGTAGAGAACTCTCTCGGTTGGTCGTTCTGCAAATAGCTCTGACTGGGGGAAATAGAACTCAACTGTTCTCTGCTGAAGATGGTGTCAGAACGTGCTTTAAATGTGAGCTGGCTCACCAATCTATGTGTGCCTTTGTCAGCTTGACGTCAGGCGCCATCTAGAACGCATGACAACTTTTTGATTCTTTGATTCTATTTCATGCTCACAGAACAGTGTTCAGTGCTGTACCATTATTCCATTTCCCCGTTTATAACAGCATAAAACGATGTTAATGTCGAAATGTTTAAGAAGTGAATATTGTATTATTTTTTTTTTACGTTAATATGACACAACGATAAAAAACAAATCAATACGTTGGGTTGCAACAATAGTTCAGCCAACAGGCTAGACATTTTGTTTATAAGCTTCAGCTTGTCTTATAGTCATTCTCCCCCCAACCCTCCCCGGTTTAAAGTTCAACGTTTCATTATTAACTTATTGTTCGCTGACTAAAAGGAATTCAAACTACAAGGTGGATCTTGTCTTGGAAATAGACCACTAGACCTTTGGGAGTTGTCATCTAATTAGTTGTTTGTTCTTGTTCCTGTGGTATAGCACGTGATTTGGTGGTGTATTCTATCCGAATGTTTCCTTTGCAATTATAGCCTTGTATTTCCCATGGGCTCTGTACACTGTATGTCAGTCCTGTCATTCATAGAATGGAACAAAAAAAAATACATTTCATTTTTTTCTTCTTCTTTTTGATGTTCCCCCTCAACCAATTTTTTTTAACCCCTTCGTCATAGAACAATATCTTGTAATTGATTATGCCCCCCCTCCCCCCTTTCCAGATGTCCAACACAAAAGCAAACCAGACACCAAATCTCGGGTTTTGATATTGCGCAATGGCCGCCTTCTTCTTTTCTACACCCACTTTCAGCCTCCAGCCCGCATTTCGTCGCCTTCCTCCTCCTCCTCCACTTGTGCCGGGCCAATCCGTCCAAGTTTAGATTCCGTCCACCAGCTCGCCACTAAAAAGACATGGGGAAGAGGCCCTCGGGGCCGTGGGCCACTGCTGGTCTAATCGGAAATGAGATTGATCTGAGGCCGGTGGGCGTGAATGCATTGTATGATTAGCTGGACGACTCGAGGCGGCTCACGGGGACACCTCCATACTGAATTGTAATGCCTTTTGACCCCGGCACGCTATTACCATATTGGACAGAGTCGAGAGAGAGAGAGAGACTGGGTAAAGAAACACAGAGAAAAAAAAAAGGGGGGGGTGAAGTAACAGTGTTGTTTTTAAATACCAGTCATGTCTACTTTGAAAAAAACAAACTTTCAAGAAAGATTTACATATCAGTGTCACAATGTGATATTTATAAATATCCCCGACATTATTTCCAATCAATCATCCAAAGCTGAATTTAGATATCATTCCGCTGAGTTCAGGTTCCCTTTATAAGCTTAGGTTGGATACGATATGTAGCGAACTTCATAGGTTGTAAATTTACTGTCTCTCTACGCCACAAACTGTGTTCAACTGAGACTTCAATCTGTACGTTGGGAAAGGGGGGGGGGAAACAAAGTTGTTTTTTTTTCAACGAGTTTAAAATCCAATGATTGACTTCACTTTTTGTCATTGATTGGGGAGCGATAAGATTAACGTGTGTTTGTGTGTGTGTGTTATGGGGACAGTAGGGGAAGTACATCACGTTTCTGTGATCACGTGTTACTATAAATACACCTCCCCCCCTTCCGGTTTGCGTTCACTTGGCATAGCGCTATGGGAACACCAATTCTCTCAGGACCCACTGTTGACGTCAAGAAATGTTGACCCCGCTTGACTTGTCCAGGTCTGACCATTCAATGCGGACATTTGTATCGCACGCGTGCATAGGAGTACTAAGGCGTCGTGTCACTGCTGATTCACAAGAGTTACAGGTGGAAACATCTGACAGTGTCAAACTGTCAAGAAATGAATGACCTCAAAGCTGACAATATTTTGGGATCAAATATATTTTGAGTCGTTCTTTTTACATTTGGAATCGTATTGCTGCCCCCCTCCCCCCAAATCTTATGTTTGATTGTGCCACACACGATACATTCCAGACTCCGTCTTGTCAGTTGGATGACTACATTATAAAGTTTGTGTAACATTATTGTCTGACAAGCCCCAAAAGTTCACTAAAAAGAATGGTTTCAGTTTCCCTCAGCTTTGGGCAAGGTTCCAAATTTAAGGACCATCCGTCCGTTTGTTGTTTGCGTGGTAAGTTTATCTTTACGATCTCCCCCTTCTCTCCCTGTCCCTCGCCTTCTTCACAGACTTAGTCTGGAAATCTCTGTACCAAAAACTGCCGTTGGAATTAGCATATTCTATCAAGTGTCTCAAGACTGGCCGTCTGGCTAGGGAGGACTGGACTCGTTTCTTTTTCTCTCTCCAAGCAATGAGAGAGGGAGAGGCTGTAATTGTACATTCAGTAGCACAACCTTTGTTTCCATTGATTTGTTGGAATACAATTTTCAAGCCCAATGCCTTGTTGGCGTTATTTGATGGACTTTAAGGCTGGAGACTCTAAAATATTGAAAACAGTGTAAACTTGCACCGCTTCGAGACTAGAATTGTTATGAAGCACACATTCCACCCAGATGGGAGAGTTGCTGTACATGATGTTAGATTTATTTATTACGCTGGTACTGTTTAAAATGTAGCATATGTTCGAGGTATTGAAATAATTATACAAGCCAAAGAAAGAGTTGAACAAAAAATAACTGAAAGCTATCTTGCCATAATGTTAGCCTTTCAAGAAAGTCTATACAGTAATAATAATAGCAACAAGAAGGATTGAATAAGAGGAGCCAAACGAATCAAACGGACGAAAGAAAAATACTATTGACATAATGAAATCATTCCTCCGTATGAAGAGATGTGATTATAAGTCTCTGTCAGACAACGAATGTATTCTTGTTGCCAGTCAGAGGGCGGTAGTGATGCAGACATGCCACATCACTAGAAAATTTCTCAGTGGACACTGTTTAAGGGACTACAATGAATTTGGTTTCTCTCTTAATGAAGCTTGACCATGGCAGTGCCAGAATGAATATTAGTTCCTGTCTAACGTAAAAATAATAATAATCTGAATTATCTACTAGGAAATGTGTCTTACACTATGTGCATGACACACAAAACAAAACATTGCAACAACTCTGTCCTGCTCTAGACTCAAAGCCTAAAGAGAAAAAGAAAAGAATGTTGCTTTTTAGTTGTTGTTGTTTTCATTCTTTTGGATTCCGTGTATTATTGATTTCTGCTGAGAGTTCTAATTAGATGGCACTCGCCCTTCCTGATCGTACATCAACTAGCTCGCTTACCGTCTGCTCGAGACTTGATGTTTTGGCGGGAACCTTTTTAGCATGTTGATTAATAAATGGGCTCATTTAATGTCACGTTCTTTTTTTCCCCCCATTGCTTTAATTGTGTTTATGGTTTGTATGGCAACATGAAAACTGTAGGAACTGTTCATTTACATTTGTGCTCCATTATTTCCTCCTTTCAAAAAAATCTTTTAATATTATAAGCGAAATGTAATATTTTCATGGGTGTTCTAAAGTACAAGTGTATCATTCTCTGCTATGTAGCCGTAGCCCTCCAGTGCAAAGTGGTTGTGGTGGTTTCTTGTTATTGATTCATTGTAGCTCCACTTTCTGCTCCTGTCTAAACTATTGGCCCGCTGAGAGAGCACGCAATAGAAAGGCTTTTAATTAACAAATGGATTCTTTCGATGGTCATTGATTGTCCCCTTCCTCTTTTGTTTCTTCATCACCTGTCTTCATTTCATTCCCTTAAGGCAATTGACTTGAACCATATTTTATGTACACCCCTCTTCTTTAGCATTCTAAATGTCTTCCCCCCCCCCTAGACTCTATTTCTATTATCTTATTATTATTCTATTTTGTGTGTTGTACTTTTTGAAATGTCCGCCACGTTGCTGAAGCCTGTTTTATCAACGGACTAGCGTGCAGATGTTTGCATTGTTCTCTTCGCTCGTGACATTCAATACAAACTCCTCGTCCTACCCAACCCTCGCCCTTTAGGTTTTTTTTTTTTCAGACTGCCTTAAAAAGCAAAGTAATGATTCCCATCCGTTGGGGGGTTAGAGCTAGCATGTCAAGCTGACTATCTAGCACTGGGTTGGCCGTATAGATTTGTTGTTTTCATTTCACGCTGTCTGTTGTATAGATGATTAGTCTTGGTTACGTTTTATTGATTCGAGTTTCATCCTCTTTGATCTAAGCACCATTGTCTAAAGGGCACATTACTGGAACTTTGACAAGAAAGTCTAATGTTATCGCTGACAATATTAACACTGTATGCATAGAGTGCACGCGCGCACACACACACACACACACATTGCTGGTTCGCAGACTTGGTGCTTAGAAACGTTTTGTTTTAGTCTTATTCAACTGAGGACGACTTTTGGGTCCTTTTGAACCTACTGCGGTCCTCATGGAGTGGAATAATTGGAGCGTGACTGTAAAATGTTGGTGTGTGTGCGCTCTCACCCCTGTCCCTATTACGTGTGTCTGTGCTTGAGTTAAAAGGCGAGAGCATCTTAATCCTACTCAAGGGATTCTGTTCCAAGTGAAAAGGACACAACGTCTTGTAGTCTAGGCTTATATTAAACAACAACAACCAAGTGTTGTGTCCAGCTGTAATGAGTGGAGTGTACTTCTAGACAAAGATTGTCAAGGCTCGTGACGTTATCTGTTGTTTTGTTTCCAAGTCGAGTTGCTTGAGTTGATTGATTGAAGATGCGCTTTAGCCCTTACCAGTGCCACAACTCTTTAGTAGCACTTGTTGCTATCTTCACTCTGACCTTTCGTCTTGATCTAAACACACAGAATGTCATCAGAAATAATCCATAACAATTTCAGGGTCTTTTTTTTTCCCCTCCCTCATTTACTAAATGTCAGATATTTCCTTTGTTAATT
This sequence comes from Biomphalaria straminea, assembly GCA_021533235.1. Taxonomy (NCBI): domain Eukaryota; kingdom Metazoa; phylum Mollusca; class Gastropoda; family Planorbidae; genus Biomphalaria; species Biomphalaria straminea. Next base: position 32,928 of record JADKLZ010059824.1, on the reverse strand, counting down.
GTCCACCTCCTAAATTATCTTATAGCGGAAGCGTAGCCCGGGAAGAATTATGTCTCTCCACCCTACCCCTTCCGGGGCCACCTTCTTTAAAATAAATAAAGGAATGCACAGAACGGTTTATTCTTTTGTCAAAGAAAAGTATTCCTAGAAAAACGTGTATTTCTCATACAGAAATTTCTTATTATTAAGCTCAAGAATTTACCGAACTAATGTTATTGGATTGAAAACATTTAATGTATTGTTTGCGGTATTTATTTCTAGTCCAAACTCTCCTTTAGCGCAATGTCCATAGTTCATTCGGTATTTGACTTGAACTATGGCATGGACTATTAGTTCATTGGTTGACCTTTCAGTTCTAGATCTAGATCTGTGTCACATAGTGCTCTGTACACATGTAGAAAACAAAGAAGTGTAGATTGTCTTTCCAGAAAGTTCGATCGCTGGCTTACAGAAACGTCCAATTGCTCAAGAACAGTGTTAATGCCTTTCACATTCGGAGAGGCTAGAAAATGGTCAAGTTTGATTTCCTGTCCAAATGTTTGAGCACCCCATGCACACACTGTTCTTTCGGTTTGCGTCTTTTCAATGTGGGATTCTTAGCGGATATTTGGATTTGTTTGGGTTTGAGAATTCTTTGGTCTGCAAGTATAAAAAAATGTCGTCACTAACTCAATATACTATTTGGGAATAGAATGAGAATGTGACCTAGAAATCGCCCCATTTTTTCCCTGATCCTCAAACACATAGCCTACTTCCTCTTTGAGAAATCCTTTTCTAATGACATCCTGTCATACGTTTTCCATTTTATTCAATATCTTCACCCTCTCTCCCTCTCTTTCTCTCTCTCTCTCTCTCTCTCTCTCTCTCTCTCTTTCTCTCTCTCACACACACACACTCTCTCTCTCAAATGAAGTTCGCCCCCCCCCCTTTGTGTTAAATATTGCAACATTTCCCAGAAAAAAATTCCTGTCTTTGTTTGAACCTTGCTAGTCAACATTTGTCTGCCTTGTGCACTAAGCTACGTGTGCACTAATATGTAGTGCATTTATCTTAGCGCTTTTCACTTGTAAGAAATAATGGAAACTAACCTTTGAATGTTAAAGCAAAGCGCTTTGAATGTTAAAGCAAAGCGCTACTAATATAATTAAACAGCCCCCCTCCCCTCATGGAACACTAAGAGGGGAGGGAGTTGGCGAGGTCTCTCTCTAGTATTGCATGACCTTCTTTGTCTTGTCGCCTGTTTTCATGGTTAGTTGTGTTTTAATACATTCGATAATGTCTGCCCATTAATCAGGAGAGATCGATAGCGCCAATTGTCTGAGCGTGTGTGTGTGGCTCGGGTTACAGCTTCCTGTTCTCTCTTGGCTATTGTGAGGCTGGCTGGGACGAATTTCACCAAACGTTCTCGGACACCCAATGGAACTGGGTGCATTGGATCAAGTCTGTCTGTGCCCGTGTGTCTCTGTCTGTTCCCGTGTGTCTCTGTCTGTTCTTTAATTGCCCTGGCTACGTTTGTAGTTTAGGACTCGAGCTTTGCGATCTGATCGTTGCGCTTGGTTGGATCCTCGCCTCCTCACTAGCCCAGCCGTTTGTGTGTGGTTCTAGATCACAATGACAATATTGAAAGTCTGCAGACATGAAGCCCCATTACGTCTGAAGTCTGCTATTGCACAATCTTGAGACATTTTTACGTGGTATTTTTTAAACACACTCTTTGTTACAAGTTATTTTTTTTTTTTAGTGTCTTTAAAGGCTAGTGTGTGTGTGGGCAACCTTTATTCAATCTGTCTAGAAGAGCCTAGAATTATTGAGTGAGTAAGGCAGGGCCTAATGTTGCCTAAAGTGACTAGGACTAATTGAACTTGTCACTGCGGCTAATGATTGATTCTAAAGATGCAACTTGCAATGTAAACTTGTTAAAGAGGTCTCATAAACTTGCACTTTGAAATATGCTTGGTGCGATTGTTGTTGTAGAAGTCTCTTGATTGATGATTGGATACGTTTCTTACACCTTCACATGTCCTATTGGGCCACCACACATGATCCGTCCACCGTCTTTCTCCATTCCTCTAATAGGGTCTCTTTCAATTGTGTGTACGTGTGTGTTAATAATAATAATTATTATTGGATATATATATATATATATATATATATATATATTCCTTATTGGAGCAAAGTAGTAATAAAACTAGTTTTTCAGGCAATGCCCAATCATACAGAGATCCTGGTCTATCTACCTATTTTATGTTGGGACACACAAGCACACACACACACACACACACTAACACACACACAAAGTTAAAGGTAGTAGCTAAAGTAGGGACATTGGTCTCGTAGACTGGAACTGATAAGGCTGTTTGAAAGATACTATTGAGTCCTATGTTTTAGGGTTCCATAAAGACTTGAGCTCATGGTAAACTATAAAAAAAAAGGTTGTAATGCATATGAAGAAATACATCAAATATGTGTAAGATTTATTCGGGGTGGCGGTGACACTCTGCCCTCTCGTGATAGTGTCTTGGTGGAATATATGGTTGTGTATGAGCTGTGTTCTACTTTTCACGTAACGGAATTAGATCTAGGAGGTATCAACTATCCAGGACATCCTTCTATCTGACTACATAGTCGTACATTTCTCTGTGTGTAGGGGAATTATTTTGGAGTAGAAAGTGGGCACGCTCAAATGTACTTATTATGGGGGGGGGCGGGAATGGAGCGGGAGAGAAATGAATAATTACTAGTCAACCTGGCGCAGCTCCACTGACGGGTTCAAATGTCTCGTAGGGAGAGTTGATGTACGCACGTAGACCAGAACCAATTAGAACGCCACCTAATTTCACTTCATTTGACTTAGCATTTGACATTTGAAGAGCCACGCATTGGAGTGTGACCTCAAGCAGCTCCAACACAATCTTCTGTTCAAGCCTCTCCCTTCCCCATCCCACCCCTAAGTAAATACATGTATTGATCCAGGGTAAGACAAGATCTGACCTTGTCATCAACGTATGTACAACTAAACAGATACCTCCATGCCTCCTACTTCTCTCTCTCTCTCTCTCTCTCTCTCTCTCTCTCCTTCTTTCTTTCTCAATCGACATCTTGCTATTCAGTTGTGAAAGATAATGCATTTCTCTGTCAGATTTCGGTGCTACCTGTTAAAGGTAGATGCAGCAGGTATAGAACTTGGGGGAACATGGCAAAATGAAAACTTGTAACACAAACTCTGTGGGCTCAATAGTTCTCATTGTGGGAAGAGGGTACATCCGTTTGTCTTGTGCACTTTGTTGTTAGGGTAGACCTTATCATTTTTAGTTTTTACATCTTTTTCAGATAAAAAAGCAAAATAAATAAATAAATAATAACTGTTTCTGCTTGATGTGTAATGATGGATAAAGTATATAACTTGAAACATGAATGTTTTAGTTGGGAGGGGGGGGGGTGAGGTCTACAGAAAGCACATTAGCTTCTTGTTTGATGCTTGTATTATACAGTTATATGTAGGGGTATGTTAGTTCAAGTCAACACCATTGTCCACATATATCTGATTGAAAGTTGGTGTTTTTGGTCTGATACATGTACACAGAAACAGGATCTTGACTTTTTTCTTAGTCACAGAGAGTGAGATCTAGATTGTTTGTATTCATGCTGTTTTATTATTTGTTTCAACTGAGTCATGAAGCTAAAGAGCATGCGATTCAGACATAAATAGTTCATGAATATTCATTTTAATGTAGTTTTGTCTTTCTTTGGGTTTGTCCAAGAACTTTAGACAGACCAGGATAATAGGAATAAATAAACTGCTTTGTTGTGATCTGAACAAAATAAAGTAGGCTACAACCCTGTGCTGCAGTTAATACCCAAACTTTTTTTTTTCTCTTTTGGCTTTTTTTCACATCATATTTCTTTTTATGTTGATGAGATCAAATCAATAGAATTACTTTGAGAAATAAGTTCTTCTCAAGAACAAAAGAGAGTTAAAGTTGTTTGTTGTTGCTGTTGCCAGGGTCCAATCTGATGAGTCTTCCAGTAGCAGCAGCAGCAGTAGTTCAGACTCAGACTCTGACGAGGATGATAATGAAGAGAATGATGAACACATTGACAAGCCATTGGAGTTTAGAAAATCTGATAGAAGGTAAGTTAGTAGCTGGTGGGCTAGAATTATTTACAAATAAAATGAAGTCATTGAGCTTTCTCTTTAAAGATCACGTTTTTTTTTTTGTCTTGCACAAAAATGAGAGACCCCACTTTCAGTTCTTTTTTTCCCCCCCTCTTTCAAAGATTGAGGCTTAGAAATAAGATCTCAAGTACAATATTATTTGCTGTAGAGTTTAGATCAAAAGAAGTTTCATCCAGTGAACATGCAAGTTCATATCCTCAGGTCATCGTCCAGCAGTTCCAACTCTAGTTCTGACAGCAGCTCTGAGTCTGAGAGTGAAGCAGATGAGGATGAAGATGAGGCCAAAGCAGAAGTCAGTGAAGAGGTGAAGATGGCCCCTGAGAAGACACCATCTCCTGTCTACAAAACTTCTTCTATTGGCACACCTAACAGTGTTGATGTAAGTTCCCATAATTTAGGAAGACAGTAAAATCTGAAATTATGTATACAGTTTTATATTGCAAGTTTTAAAATTCTGACTTGAAGTTTTGCTAGTCTTCACACAAATAATAATTTTCTTCTTCTCAGAACCAAGACACAAGTATAAGTTGGAGCTTAGGAAATTTCATTCAGTCAGGAAAGAAAAATTCTACATCTCCAGTGGCTGCAAGTCCTTCCAAACCATTCTCACCACCTCCTATTCATGCATCACTTGCACCAGTTCATCCAAAAGAGCATTCAGATCTGTCACACCCTAGAACATTAAAGGCAATAGGGCCTTGTAAAAGCATGCCCTTTGATGTGCAATTCTCTTCCAAACATTCTGGGGATGAAGGTTATGATCATCAGTCAGATGATGAGTCTGGTGAGGTTTTTAAGTCTAAACCTTCTCACCAGCCATCAGTTAGGAAACATTCTAGCTCTTCAGTCAAGGATTTGAAAGCTAGAACAGATCAGGTAGAGGACAACAGGAATCATTGGCCTAAAGACAGTAAAACCATGGAATCTCCACCCAATAAAAAGCCTGGTGTCACATCTGTGCACAGGTCTAGTGATCCTGCAAAAAAGGGTGGAGCATCTTCCATCAGTTCCTTAGAAAGAAACACCATCAGCAAGAAGCATCCTTCAAGAGCAGGCTCCAGCTCTGATGATGAGATTGATGTTGTTGGATACACTCCTGAAAAGGCCAAGCACCAAGCTAATAATGTTCAGCAAAAAGGTAAGCCTGAAATGCCTTTCCCCTCGGGAGCGCTGTCAACAAGCAGTGATGAGGACAATCACAAGCTTTTGGCAACTGACAAGAATGCACCAAATCATATACCAAAACACACCAAGAGGAAAGTCAGTGCTAAGGGTGATAGCTCTAATCTTAAAGACATTTCAAAAGACACACCGAATCCTGGAGGGTCAAAAGACTCCATTTTACCCTCGGATTTGGAATCCATGATTCATCCTCCCAATCTTTTATCACCCATCCACACAGCACACTCTCCATCACCAGCACCTTCTTCAAAACCACTTCCCTCTTTCCAGAACTCTTTCTCTCCACCGCCACCAAAAGCCAGATCACCTATTGTCACAGTATCTCAAAGTGGAGATGGAAGTCCTGCTCCAAGGTTAGTGGTCCGGGTACAAAGAGCCTTGGTCAATGACAAGCAGCTGAAAAGGCTGAAAGAGAAAAAAGAGAAAATCAGAAATGGTGGGAAGATTTCCAAAGAGGTGAAGTCTGTGGAACCTTCAGCAAAGTCTGAAGTTGCCTCTGATTCCCAAAAGGAAGCCAGAGTGCCTCCTATTTCAGACAATAAGTCTTTTATAAGTGTAAATAGCAACAGCAGCATTAAAGATAAGAATCCATCTTCTTTAACTCAGAGTGACAAAGTCGCCAATGGAACTGTATCTAAAACAAAACGTAAAGCTGCTGTCTCTGAGACTGATGACATTGGTGATGGAACTGCTGATCATAATCACAAAATTAAAAAACCTCACAGAAAAACTATAAATCCATTGTTGGAGCCAACGTCTACATCTTCCACATCATCTATTGGCTCTGACATCTTCACCACCACCACCAATGTTGCAGACTCCAAATTCAACAAATCATTCAATACCAGTGTTGACTCTTTACCCAATAAACCTAGTGCTGTGAAAAATCTTGACTTTGCTCAAAAAGATGAAACAGATTCTCCATTGGATGAATCCAAGTCTGAACCACTTAAAAGTTCTAAAAGAAAATTGGAAAATGGGGATGAATCTCTATCAAAGAAGGTCAGACCCGAACTAGTGAGGTAAGAACTGGCAATTTAGTTTTAGTAGCTTCTTAGTAGAGTAACATTTGCATTTGATATGTGGAAATTCAACATTGAAACCAAGGTATTAGTACATCTATTTATTGCCCATTTGTAGAGACAGAAAAACAAATTCTGTCCAGGTCATCTCTAGGAAATGGTCTAGATAAAGTGTCTCTTATTTAATACAGAAATACTTTATTCATGATCACACCAGTTCTTTGCTACAATTGCACCTAACAGGTGATTAGAATGTGTTTCATTGGTTAATTTTGTTTTTCACTATGACTTTTTAAAATTGTTTTTAAAACTGTCTGCTATAACATCCTCAGTGCACTCTGGTCTCTTATAGACATGGGGTGGAGGGTGTATCTGGGAGAATGTTTCGGTGTTGCCTTTAATAGCCAACCTTGCCACCCAGCTACACATAATAGAAATTCCAGCCATTTGTATAAACATTGACTTTTGGGCTGTTACAAAATAGGTTGTTTTTTATTCTTAAATTATCACAGAATTATTGTTAACAGATTATGTGTAAGTAAGTAAATGTGTAAATGAAGAGACTAACAAAATTGGCTCAAGCTGTCAATTTCTGTGAACCTTAGCTGAATAGTTACAATTTATAATCTGTTTTTCTAGTGAGACTGCCCCATCAACAGAGAAAAACACATCCAACACACCTAGTCAGCCAGCGTCTGTCAAATCCAGGAGAGACAGCAATGCTAGCAGTTCCAGTAGAGGAAGTCAGCAATCCCTTAAAAAGCCTAGCAGGCGTTCTTCCACCAGCAGCAATAAAAATAGCAATAACAATAACAACATTGATAAAAAGGTAAACAATTTTGTCACCCTCGTTTCCTTGGTGATTTATTCTACTTGTGTATCAATATCTATGAAAAGGATATCATTGTTTGTTGGCTTGATAAATGAACTCTGCTAAGATAGACAATTGTGTTCACTCGTATTTATTCTAATTCAAATTTTGCTTACCCTTTTAATGCCCTTAAAAACCTGAACTATAACAATCTAATAGTAAAGAATATGTAGATCTACAAAGTAATAAGAGTATAAATCTCAAAGTATTATTATGTGATCTCAAGGAACCAACAAATTTCAGTGCTTTTTTATCAAAGATAATTTTAGACAAGATTCCTTTGGTTCTTGCTTTTTTAAAGAAGACCAAAAATGATAATATTGTAGCTAATCTTACAGTTTTTGAGTAAGCTTTAGTCCAAATTTAATGTGTCTTTATATCTCTAGCTCAAGGATTGGTTTGTGCAGCTAGTATTTATATTTTTTAAATTATTCTCACCACCAGTCCAATGCACATATCACTAATGGACCTGACCTTCCTTTCCACCACTATGTGAATGGCAATAGTCGAGGACTGCCCTCCAACTTACCTGTACCTGAAGACATTCAGTGAGTAGTCTGTTTGATGATTGGCTAGTGATTCCTTTTTAAGTTGGATGTAGACCAGGATTGACAGTGCATGGATACCTCACCAATGCTGTAACATATGTTAGCTCTGAAGAAAAGAAACAAGCACATTTTATAGATAAACATAAACAACGGCATTTTTATAGTAGGGGGAATGGTGGGCAAAGCACTTGACATTCAAATCAAATATTCTGAACCTCAATGCAGCTGGTATTTTAAATTTAACATAATAGTCTGAACCTCAATGTGGCTGGTATTTTTAATTCAACATTTTATAGTATCCTTGAGCCCGCCCATAAGCCATGACACATTCCTTACACACTAAGTTACAGGTAAAGCTATCATCACTGGCCTCATTTAAGGGATCTTTGATCTAATTGCATGTTCAATAGTATAACTGTCAACAATAAAGTACAGTCAATTTGAACATAAAGTGCACAAACATAGCCTGCGGTTGTGCCTTAAACTATATATAAATGCTATTAACGGTAGTTAAAATGTACTTAGTGAACTATGTGTACTTTTTTAGTGAAATTGTTTACCATTAAATGTACTTAAGAGAGTGGCAACATTTTGTTTTATCATCTTATAAGTTGTACCATCAGAAACACATTGATTAGATATTGATCTCTTTGTGGTGTCAGCTGTTGTCTTCAAAGGATGATAGTAGTTCTCTTGTTAATGACACTATCTTTCAATTTAAAACCCTATAAATTGACTGAGTTTTATAAATATATTGATTGAAAATTGCTACGGCTCTACTTAATGTCCGCCGCTACTTTTGGTTTACATCGCTTGAGTTAGAATAGATTATTGAAAATGGACATAAAATGTTTTGCTTCATATTTGGAGTAAGTGTTAACAATGTGCATCAAGCAATAGTAATTTATATTAATAGTAGAACTCAACTAGTTGAATTCTGCCCACATAGTATATAGTTCATAGTAAGCCTTTTTTTTTAATACATACATTTTATCTTTATTTATCTACTGGCTATTTTAATGTTTCTTCAAAACACTAAGAAGTGGTTTTCTTTGACACAATAAGGCATGACATTTATCAATAACAATTGCAACTTGTGGCTCCATGGAGTATTCTATATGTACCACTGGACGCCAAAACAAAATAATATTTATTTGTGTATTGTACATTACATAATAAACGTCTTCATACGGTTTCAATTATTTCCCTTGTCTAGGCTACAAAAAACGGAGCATTATCTTGCAAGGGCCAAGGAGCACAAACATATGGCAGATAATAAGGTCAGTTGTACATCATGCTCACATTCATATATTTTCTAGTCTTGTTACATTAATGGAGTTCATCCTAATCATTAATACTGGTATAGAACTGTTCTGTTTTATTCAAAATAAGTACACTTTCCCAGTACATAGCTTTCTATTTTCTAGCAAATACCACATAGGATTGAATTTCCAGCTTTTTAAAATTTTTGTAGCAAGACTGTCCTGTGTATTTGAGTTTATTGTATCTGTGTTTGTTCAACAGAAGGACAAATTGGCAAGATTTGAACCTTACTTAAGGTCAGGGCTGAACTTTTTCTTGGCTGGTTATACCATTGAGCAGGGTAAAAAAGACCTGAATGCCAGCTACAACTTGTATAATGATACTTCTAATTTATTACAGTAAGTAGACCACCACATTGTTGTGTTTGATCTTTTGGTTACCAATATAGGGGACTGATTTCATGGAACTGGATGGCTGCCTGGTTCTGTGATATAAACTCTTGATGGTCCTGGGTTTAAAGCCTCCTCACTGCCATTCGCCACCCTATTGCAGAAGGATTGGTCTCAGATGCAATAATCTATATTCTGAAGGAACATTCATCCAAAGCATGTAAATATATACAACTGAGTGTCAAGTGTGTTTAGTCACAGAGTATGTCACATTGAGTCTAACCTGTATCCCTTTTTGGTGCAGGAGTTCCCGAGAAAGATTAAAGATGAAAATGTTTTATCGTTTTTAGTGCCTCATACAATGTTGTAGTTTTTTGTTCACATTTTGGTATTAGGGCAGGTGGAATAGAGATCATGCCATTTGTCTGCCAGCACAATATTCAAATATTTCATCTGCAACCTTGTAACTACTGTTTCACATGTTATTTTTAATTTCTGCAAATGGTAGTTGGGGGGAAAGCTAAAGTATGGAGTTATCCCTCCTGCCCTCATACAAGTGTCAAATTCATGAAATAGCTTGCATTGCATCCCCCACCTGCCATTTACTTACATGAAATGAATGTAACTTTTGACTTATGTGGTTTGCATATAGACTTTGGAAAGTGTGCTAGGCCTAGTGATATACTGTTATGCGCAGGTGACCACATTTTTTTAATTCACTGAGACCAAAGAACTGCCTCATGTAATATAACCACTGACATTTGCATGCAATTATAGAGGCCCTACAATCAGTTCATCTAGATATATCTTGTATTAGAGTGCAGTCAGAACTTCCTTACTGTTACATTGAAACTTCTTTAGTTCACTATCTTGTGTAAATACAAAGGGTTCAGTTATAAAGACTTTTGAAACATATTTTCTTTCATTGGGAATTTTCATGTTGGTTTTTTATATTTGATTTATGATGGTGTCTCTTATGTGAATAACTGCAGAGGTCTAGATCTGTGTTTTGTGACAGGAATGTGTTGAGACAGTCAACACTTGGATCTGGTTGAGCTCTCCATGCTTTCATTAGGCTAATTAGTGCCTGTGACAATACTTGGACTGACTCTTCTTTTTGGCCTGGAGAGTGATTGTGTGTGTATGCAATGAAGAGAGAGAGAGAGAGAGGTGTGGGTCTTGTGACTGGTGGGATCTTGTGCAGTGAAAGATGAGGAGCTTCTCTGTTTACCTAGTCAGGAGGAGGGAGGGAGAGAAGAGGGGGGGACAGGTTGGGGAGGGATACACTTGTCAACAGCTGTGGGCTTGAAATATTGGGGGATTATTTTAATGAGGTGAAATGGGCATAATGACTTTTCTCTCTCTCTCTTTTCCTTCTTTACTCCTCTCCCTTATCTCTCTTTCGTATCTCTCTTTTTCTTCTCTCCCTCTTTCCTACTTCCATACTTTCTTCTCCTTCTTTTTGTTTCTCTCTCTCCCCTCATCTTTTTGTGTGATAAAACTAGAAAAAGTAGAGTGCGGAGGAGCTAGGCTTTGACAAAGGATTTAATGGTGACATTAGCACACAGCAAGATGTCCATCAAGAAAGTAGCTGAGCTTATTGAAGGGTTGTCAGCAAGTCATTCACAGTCCTCTAACCTCTGATGTTCAGTAGGGAGTTCTTGGTCTTGGTCACTGTAATCACAGTCCTGTTACCTCTCTATTGTCCTGTAGGGAGTTCTCAGTCTTGGTCGCTGTATTTATTTTTATTTGGCTAAAAATCAATTTGATTATAATTTGTTAAATTTCTTAATACAATGTAATAGTGTGACTTGATAGATGAGGACATATCTAAAATATGATAGAAAAAGAGAGAGTGAAAAAAAAAAGGGGGGGGGGTTAGGCCTACAGAAAGTAAGAAAAAATAAATTTAAAAATTATAAGTTCATCTAGGCAGACACTGGTCTCTGTATGAAATGACTCTCCTAACATTTTGTGTTTGTAAGAGTTTCTTTGTTCTAAGTCTGGGTAAACTTGTATCAGCACACACTTCTAAGTTATACATTAGTTCCTGCTTTGAGCTCATTGAGATGTAAATATTTGCTATTTCCAGATATGTTATTAGAATGAGAGCCAACAGCAGTTCTAACCCTGACTCCAGTGACAAAGAAAGAAAACTGATAGTATTAATGTAAGTCCACAGTCTCATGTAATATAAGTCCTAATATAAATTTTTAAAGACCTTTACTTTGTCATTCAGACAATATATTATATGTTTATAAATCATCAATGGGGGGGGCGCCCCCCTTTTTTTTTTCTTCAGGTGAGTGTGTCTGCATGTGTGTGAGTGTTGTACATGCCATACGGGCTGTGCCCATTAAGTTAATCTCCTGAATTCATGAATAGCTCCACTGGATGCTTTAGGTTACCAATTATGTAAAAAACACTATTGATTGTCTGCTTCTTGCCTAGTAGAATAGACAATGTGTAATCAGGATGTCCTATACCTTCAGAAATGCCAGACTCAAACAGCTGTACCAGTCATGGGGAGGGAAGGGGGAAACTCATTGAAGTGAAAGATTTTATCCAGACCCATGTTTTGTTTTTTAAAGTCATAATATTGTCTGGTATTTTGTTCATCTATCTTTTAAACTAGGAATTAAAAAAAAAAAATCTTATCCTTTGATGCATTTCGTGAAATTAATGCAAAACACTTATGGTTTATCACAGAATCCGGCTCAGAGCTTTTTTAAACCACAGATTGTATACTTTACGCAAGCCAGAAGTGAGTAAATTGAAGAAAGTGATTGATTCTGAACAAAGCAGCAAGGTATAATTACCAATAATGTATATTTATTTAGCCAAAATATTAACCTTCCACACACCCCTTTTTTGTTCCTCCCAAAAAAGAAAAAAAAATAATTTCCCTTCAGTGTTTTTGATAGTGTTTGATGTCTGTATTTTACAGTTACAACATTCTTCTTCCAACCCTGCTGCCTCGGCTGCTGCATCTTCCACCTCCACCACATCATCCTCCAACACAAACTCCAGCAACAAGGCTCATGCACCATCTCCTCACCAGAGCAGCTGGAACAAGAACAGCACTGGCACCCCTTCCCCTATGTCCCCCACACCATCCCCAGCCACCAGTGTCAGTTCTCAGGTGAGTGGCAGTCTCATTTATTTTCATTCACTAGATGAGTCTCATTGCCATCACTTGGAGCTTACAGGCAACAAAATATCACACATTTGATTTCTGATTTCCACTTATATTTGACTATCTCTGGAATTTATTCTTCAGAATTCATACAAATCCATAAAAAGCAAAGATGAAATGAATAATGTTGTAATTTTATATCATGTCATCTATCCCTTGACTTTCGTAGTAAGTGTACTTTGATGGTTTACCTAACCAAATCCATCTACTTTCAGCAGCTAGCTGTCATGATACTCTTTCATGTTTCTTTTATTTCTTTCATGTTTCTTTTATTTCTTTTATCCACTGTCCCTTGTAGAGCTAATAAGACTAGCATCTTCCTGACTTTGTGATATAGTTCATTCTTTATTGACACAAAGTCAATAGCAAACTTCATAGATTGATTTCATGGAGAGTGGTTAGGAATATTCAATGTCCTTCATATCCAGAAAGAAGATAGTATAGAGCAAGAATGCTGATCAAAACAAATTAAGGACTGCACAGTTTAGTCTAGTGGTACTTTTGGTTGTGGAATACAAGTATTTCAAATAATGTTCCAAGTGTAATGTATCAATTTACAGTCTAATAGTATTTTACTTTGCATGTTACAGGGAAGCTGTGAGCTAGTACAAGGAAAGATAGCCAATGGTACATCCCAGATCTCCCCTTCTCCTGGCATGGTCAGTGTTCAGCAAAGAGTCCACACAGTCACCCAAAAATATTTTACTCTAACTAGTCACATTGTCAAGTCACTAGAGCTGTGGGACCAAGCGGACGCAGAGACCAAAGGCCTTGAAGGTCAGCACAGATGTTTAGTGAGATTAAATATTTAAAATGGAGCTGATTCTGATAGTCAAATTATAAGAACCCATTATGTATCATCAGTGAAAAAATTGACAAAGTCTGCTTTCTTAATTATTTTTTTTTTAATTAAACTATTAATATTTCATTTAGATTTTTACTATACATGTTACTTTATTCATAGTTCCTATTTACGCCTTGAACCAAATTGACTTTGTTTAATTCTATGCTTGTTTTCTCTTTATGTTTAGATTTCTTTGCTACCGTTGATGCTGCCTGTGGAGTACTCACATTTCACTCTGACCCTCCAACCATCGTACGTTACATTAAGCATGCTCTACGATTGCTCTACTTATGACAAACAAAGCGTCCTCCCGGATCATTTGTTCCAGATTTGTAACTACGTCTACGTTGTAGAGCGACACTGGCATGAAACCAGATCTCTCATCAGATGTATCCTAAGTGTGGCTACAAGTAGCCGATATGATTGACACATATAGGTGGCAATGCAATAGTCCCTGCTCATTCTTTAAAAAAAGACTTCCCATTGATGCCTGAAATCAACTGGGATAAATGCTCATGTGACTGAAAAGATACAACTGATTTGGCAAAGCAGTTTTAAGAAAAAAATGGATTTGTGCATTACAGACTTCCATCATTTTATTTGTATTCATTGATATCATGTTTGTTCTCATGCCTCCAAGTGTGCTTGGAACTTGATTATGTGCAGTGGCTGACGTTGGAGAGACTGGAAGACATTGCTGCTCACCTGCAGCATCATTGTGTGTGCGTGTGTGTACAGGTCTCAAGACTCTTTTCATTGCTGACCTAGTTTGTCAAGACTCTCAATCTGTGACACCCGTAGCAAAACAAGCAGCAACATAAACCTCTGTGTGTCTGATGTCAAGTAGAAACGTATCCACCAAATAAAGATATTCTTTACTGGAAACTCAAGCTTGGACTAGTTGCAAGATCTCAGTTCAACTTGCTGATATCTTACTCAGTAGGCACTGGAAAGGGAGGAAAGAAACAAGGATTGTACAAAAAGTTGAATGGTCTGGATGTGAACTACCTCCCTTTAGTTATTCTGAGATTTCAAGAAAGTTATCAAAAAAGAAAGTCTTTTTGCTTACAGTATGTTAGCCAGATACTGGTATACTAAGTACCAATGCAGGGTATATTTGGCTGATGACAGATAAGTCTATAATGTCAGTTAAAATCATAACTATTTTTTTGTTGCATCATCCAAAAAAACAAAAAAGATTATTTTTTTTCTGTTTTACCTCATCGGATATTGTTTTTTTCTTTGTTGTCAGGGCTATGAGTAAACTTAACTTACAAACTGTCAGCATATTTTCAGCACTTATTTTTAGTGCTAGCTAAGTGAGCTTCAAAAAGTTATTCATGTAGACATTTATTTGTTTAAATTTTTCTTTTTTGCCCTTACATTTGTAGTTTTAATGTATGTCTCATACATAACACAAGAGTAGACTACTTTTAATAGAATCCTGAGTAATTAAGGAAATAAGTAACCTATTTTCTTTTGCCAGTACAAAGTGTGCTAGTTTCTCTAAAACTATGAACAAAAAAACTTGTTCTGAGTTGTTTTTCTAATCTGGTCTATTGTATTGTTGTACATAAAATGTATATAACTGATGTCATGTTAAACTTTGAAGGCAATTAGCTTTTTGTTTTTGGCTGTTATATTTTACTGTTGGGATTTTCTCACATTTTCCCACACAATAATTTTATGTCAACCTAATTAGGCTGGCCTGAAGGTTCACGTCAGTAACAGATACAACTATCATTCAGTTAGAAAGATGCATATCAGCCGTGGAATAATGTTGACCATTTAGTCAATGCTAGACATAACATTGGCATACATGTCAATCATGAAGTTGTGCTCAAAATGACCTCTTCCCCCAGCCCCCCCTCAAACATTGTCTCTTTTTGAGTTGATCACATAATGATAAATTCTCTTTAGCTGATGTTGACCTAGTGTGTATGTGCTGTCTTTGGGTTGAGTTGTTGTGACAGCTTCCTTAAATTAGAGAGTGTACGATGCTCATTAGAAGGCCAGATATCTATCAGTCATTTTTAGTGCTGTCCATTCTTTTACTGGTTGCTTCTTAGCATGAAATTGAAACTCGACACAAAAATTCGTTTGAACATGACACTGTGTTGTAGCAGTTTAAATGTTCAGTCTGTCAGGAATGTTTCACACATCTATTGTTCAGTTTTTGGTAAAGTCGCTTAGATCTGGTCTGCTCTAGTTGACAATAGAAGTTTTCAGATAAAACTAAGCAATACATTTCTGCCGAGGCCATTTTTTAAAGTTATTAGTCTTTTTGTTTTTAAACTAAATTAGTTTAAGGTTTAATGTGAATGTCTTTCTGCACTGGCAATATATTGCAGTAGGTTTTCTTAGGAAAACGCAAATGTTTTATGTGCAGCCATAAGATAACGTCTGCCTTTTTTGTTCTTCTGTATTTATCTCCCCTGAGGTGTTCATAGGGCAATAGGAAGCATTAGTTGATTGTATTAGCTTTTCCTAGGTGGCCTACTACAGCATTGAACTCCATGCACAAGTCTGTTTCAATGCCATTGTGATATCTGAATGCATATTCTATGGACTCTATAAATACTATAAATATATACATACTATAAATATATTTAAATATCTAAATCACAAAATAAAGACAGTATCAGTGAGCATGAGTGCTGTTCAAGCCATTTCCAATGTGATGAAAGATGTTTTGACTTCAGCCAGTGCTGTTCTACTTGTGGACACACTGGGAAGACTGGTGGTGATATTTATAAACAAACAAAAAAAGACTGAGTATATATTGGTATATTTCTCTGTACATGACATGTGTACAAATGTTATTGATGAGTTCTTGCTGAAACTTGAAAACCAAAATCTCCCAATGTATGTGTGCTAAGTCTGTGGGGGTAGTTCAAATTGGTCAAGGTTATTTATTTGTTGTATCTCATTCAGTCCTGTAAATATTGTTATCAAGTATTAATAGCATTGGTTCTGCGCCCTACACTGAGCTGTCCAAAACATTTACAAATGTATATATATATAGATCTCTTGTACATGAGTGCCAGGCTTGCATACCTACACACATCACCAAGCGCCTTGATACACAAAGGGAAGGGATGAATCTGCTAGACCATCTTTTACAACTGGACAATAGTGTTGATACTTTGATGAGTCTCCAATCTCAAATGAGTATATGTATCACTGAAAGATCTCTGCATGGTCGCCATCTAGCTGGAATACATAGGGCAACGAGTTAAACCACGGAATAAAACTAAGAATAGTAGGACACCATTTAGCCAAGCCAGTGAAAATATTGTTTTAAAACAAAATGTAGTTATCTATTTCAAAAGCAGAAAATTAATAGAAATCTGCAAAAATGAAATGTATTAAATGGATAAAATATTCTGAATTGCAAGCTGTTATAATTGTATTAACGTGTATATAAGATTTTGTTGAGCATGGCATTGTAATAGAAACAACGTTGTTCAGCACTTGATAGGCTACCAACAGACTATCCTTTATCCAGTTTTTAAAATGTGGCATGTTTTTATTTTTAGCTTATCTTCATTGTCAAATTGAGACTAGAGAAGTTATAAACAATGATTATTATGTTAGCTTGGGGCTTGGGAAGAACTAGAAGTGTTCTGTTGTCAAGATAGGTTTCATCTTCATTGCCAGTTTGAATCTAGACATGGTCATTACATTAGTTGGAGAAGAACTAGAGACTCAAGGTATTCTGTTTTGTGGTTTAACCAACATGACTTCATATATTTTTGTTGGTCAGTGTTTTGAACATGTCAGTGGTGATACAGTATTCCATGTTGTCCTGACTTGCAACACAAAAGCCCAGGACCTATGATGGTGTTTACTTGACACTCCTTCTATTGGTGATAGTATCAGCAGAATTTAGGTCTTTTCTTGTTTCATGTCATATTGTTTTACTCCTCTTTTTTTTTTCAAACCCGTGATGAAAGACAAAATGTTTTCTTAACCTGACAGGGCCTTGACTCATTTGACTTGACTTGTGTGTATATATATATGGCTCTGTGACAAAGTTTGAATGGAAACCATTTGCTGACAGGGTTGTATGTTTGATCTCAAAAGTGATTCTTTTTTTTTTGTCTTTGTCATGAACAAATTCCTTTACATTTGATTTCATTCCAGAATTTCTAAAAAATAAAAAAGATTCTCATCTATTTTTTAATGGATAGGAAGGAAGAACTTTTTGTTCTGATGTTTTTGTGAGCTCTATACAAGATCTTTCACTCTTTAGGACTTGTCTTCTTTGTACTGGTCATTTGTGTAGTAAATGCTGTCCATCTGTTTTGGTGTATTTCCTCAAAACCTTCCCCCCTGATCCTCAGAACTCATTGCTTTGATGTCAATTTGCTCATTTCAGAAGAATATATGCTGCATTTATTTTTGGTCTTCCAAATTTTGTTTTTTCCAAAATATTTTGTTGTTTTTGTTGTATATGATTTTTGTTTGTGTGTGAAGAAACGTTCATGTTTACAAAGTTTGGCTTAACATTCCTACAGTTTGATCATGGTGTGTAGTTGCATTCATTCTCACACCTCAATACATTCTGTCTGAAGCATCACCTTGCCTCAAGTCATCAATCCAGTTCTTTGTAACTTCTTGATCATTGAAATCTATTGAGATGATTGACAACTACATTAGCGTGTGAGAACAACATTCTTAGCTAATCCAATATTTTGTCTTCTTCTTGTTACAAATCCAACCAAATGCACTGTAAAAAACAGATAGGAAATAGTGAAGTCAGCAATGTGGTGTTAACATTTCTTATTATTACCAATTAAAAGAAAATAATTCTTGAAAGCCTTTTTGTATCTAAAAGAATTATTGATTGATTTTTGTTTGTAGAATTCCATTGTTAGTTACTGTAAACTTCTTTTAATAGAAAGCTGTAGATTGTGTGTTCTAGACAAGCCCAAACAGATTTTTTGATTTGACTCTTAACTTCTAATGACAAGAAGCACCTTGTGTACTTTGTCAGCTAGACATTTCCTAGTCATTAGTACAGGAACCCCCCCCCTTCCCCAATTCTCTGTCTCACCATTTCCATGTCTGCCTTACCTTTGTATTCTGATGGTGTAACCTTAATATTTAAGTCTAGATCTTGGAGAGAGGAGTAGCGGATAATTCAAGAGTTTAGCAAGGTGGATATATTCCTTCTTTTATTTACAGTTTTAGACAAAGGGTGGGTGGATGGAGAGTGAATGTGTGAAAGTCTTGTTTCAGCTTCACTAGACTTTTGATCAAGCTGACATTTTCCCTACTGAACTTGTTGAAGCTGACCTTGATGTGTGGCCTTGTGGTTTGTACCCTTACCTTCAACTTGCAACCTTGTATTCAATGACAATGCCTTAAACTCAAAGGTTTGAATGTGAGAACAAGAAAACAGGCCTTGTGTGCTGTAAATAGTAAACAAAAATCTATTCATATTATCTGTGTCCCATCATTGATATGTTGCCAAACAGAGAGGCCTATAAAATAACAAGAACATTGTGATTTCTGACTTTTCATTGAATCTTATCTTTAGAGAGGAATAATGTTCCATTGAGACAGTTGATCAAAATGTACAATTTAGCTTCCTCTTTGTCACCTTTTACTATAGTAGCCAACTAAGTCATTAGTTAAGAAAGTTACTTACACAATTCAATACACACATTGTAATATAGGCAAGTACATGACCTCACACAGCTTTGATCAAAACAAGATGAGACTTCCTGATCAGAAATTGAAGTAAATACTGGCTTTAGACTTTAAAAAAATAAAATATTCCAAGTATCTTACTTTTTAATGTATGACAAATATAAATCTTTGAGCCGTTGCTTTGGTTGTCTAGATACTTGGATTGTTGAATGTTGCATTTGCCACTGATGGTTTGACTCTAGCCATGAAATGAACCCATTCCATTCTTCTCTCAGTAATTTGCTGCTGCTAGTGTGATAAAGAGCTGGTGCCGTAGTTTCTGTTCTTGTTTCATGATTCCTTTAACAAACTTGACTGTGTTCTGACATTGTCGTGTGTCTCCTTCACTGACCACTAGCCAAAAGTACTTAACACTCTTTTAGAGCTTTTGATTTGTTTTTCTTCTTTGGTGAGAGAAAGATGGAAAGAGTGTTGTATTACTGTTTTAATCCATTCTGTGACATCAACTACCACAAGGCTGTGACTGTTGTTTTAGTAGCAGAAAGGTTGATCAGTTCTGATGTAGGAATCAAGTTTTACTGGGATGTTCCTCTTGAGCAATAAGTAGCTTGTCCCATAGGGAGTTGGAGCTTGAGCCACTACTTGTTACTGAATAGTCAACCTGGAACTGAATGTCAACCCACTGGGCTAGTCATTATTTGAACTAGTCTTTTTTTTTTTTAAATTATGATTACACTATTAGCTAGAGGGAGAGTACCTGAGTTGAATCAGTTGTTTTGAATACATATTGTATGAGCGTGTCCTTGTTGTTTGGATGTGTGTGTGTCTCACTCCATCAGGGACTTAATGTTACACTCCTGTTCATGTTTAATTGTTTTGCTTTCATGGAAAAATCATTTTGGCATAATCTATTTCTTAAAGCAAACAGACTTGTCCATTGGTTTTCATTTTTTTTTTTTCCGATGCAAAAGTTGTCATGGTTCTCTTTGAGCTGTAATTCTAATATGCAAATGAACTGTTTTTTGTTTATGTTTTAGGTTGCTCTTGACAAGATTTTGCTTATGGTATATTGATGAAACCCTTACTCAGCCATCCCTCTCCATTTTAGTTTGTTCTGTTCTTCGTAGGTTGTATTTTATTTATTTATTGATGCATCCACATTTGTTGTGTAATCCTTCTGTTATTTTATTGAGTTTGCTCGTAACATCTTTAGCTGCTGATATGTTTATTCTACAAGCTTGGGGTTAATCGAGGAATTTTATTGTGTAAAAAAATAATTTTAATTTTATTTTGGTACTTTTTTTTTTTTCTGTTCCTTTTTTTTTTTAATAGATTTCTTCCACTCGACAACCTTTACATTTTTTAAACTTCTTGCCAATTTGTTTTTCATCCCATGTCCTGGTCAATGCTTTGTGAGAGAACATTTAGTGAGCAATTTGTCTGAAAGCCCCCCCAGACTAA
Organism: Biomphalaria straminea; assembly: GCA_021533235.1. NCBI lineage: Eukaryota > Metazoa > Mollusca > Gastropoda > Planorbidae > Biomphalaria > Biomphalaria straminea. Next base: position 12,317 of record JADKLZ010059824.1, on the reverse strand, counting down.
TCATTCTTATACCATTCCCAACCTTTGTACAACCCCCCCCCCCCCATCTTCTCTAGCCATCACTCATGAAGATGTTCTCAGTGCATCTAGTGTGCAAATACTACAACCATTGCAAATGTTCTGTGCCATGTTAACTTTGGTTTGAACTGGTTGACTTGGCAAGCCTTTTTTTTCTTCTCCCTTTATTTGCTTCATTTTTTTTTTTTTGAGATTTTATGTTAATATAAAAACTGTATCATTAGTAAACAATAAAATTATATAATGTATATAATATATATTTTTTTGTTTCTGCTCTTGTGTCTTGTGGTTGTATATAATTCTATTATTTCAAACTGAAAATGTTTTTGTTCATTTGTGTGCAGGGGTAAGGGAGAGAGGTGGTGTGTAGCTTTCATTGGACATTAGTGTTGATCTAATAATAGATTCGGTCTCTCCCCGACCATCAGGGTCAAGGTTAAGTCTTACAGATCTGTGTATGTTTGCCTCTCTCCCACAGCCCCACCTCCCATTACTTGCATACAGTCTGGTGTCAATATGCCAATGAATTGATATTGTCTATGATAATAATGATCATTTTTGTTTTGATGATGGAGAATTTTTAGGCAAGACAAAATGAAAATGAGAAATACAAAAATAAAGTGATTATAACAAATTTGACTTCATATTTCTTGTTTTGTTTATCTTTTATATTGCTTTTTTCATGTAAAAACCTGATACTATCATGATATCTTTTTTTCATGAGCTTTTGAGTAAAAGCTGATATAATTAAAACCAAGCCTTAACCAGATCAAGAAAGATTGGAGTGTTTCACATGGCTAAGCATTACCAGCTGTGAGCTGCATAAACTAAAGCAATAACTGAATCAGGAAGGTTGCTTAAGGAATATTGGGTGACAATTACTTTTTAGGAATATATCTCTCTTTTATCTCCTACTACATTCGCCAATGGTACTTAATTATGGTGGTAAATGTTTCTAGATCTTGTATAGGAACTACAAGGCATTACACCACACTGCCCAGTTTCTTGCTAGGGCACTAAGAGAGCAATAGTCCTTCCTGCCCTTACATAGTCAGAGCTCATGTCAGGTTATATAAGTCCTGATATGTCATCACCCAATTAAAACACAACAAATTTGTGAAAGAGTATCTCAATTTGTTTAAATATAGATTTTATTTAGTTAAATAAATATTTTCAGCAAAAAAAATAACATAAAAATAAAAACTTTTTTTTAAAGCAACTTTAATGTCAGGAATAATAAAACAATAGCAATAGTTTGAAATAGATTTTTTTTTTTTCAAAATGGAAATTTATACTTTTTGGAAACTCAGTTATACTCAACTTTCACATATTCTGCTATTGACTATTGTAAGCATTTCAAGCAATTTTTTTTTAAAACTACAATATCAAATTATAGATCTATAAGAAAAAAAAAACTAAACATTTTCCTAAATGATTTCAATAAGTTACTCGCATTTACTAATTAATGCACTTTATTTTTTGTTTACATTAAATAGATTCTTAATTTTTAAAAACTATCGTTGATTCTTCTCAAGTACCCTTAAAATCTTACTTCCGAGATTCTATTTTGATTAGTACATCCTATTTCTCCCTATGATATAGTCATATGGTCACATGAAGAAGTTTCTCCAAACTAATCAGAATATGCCCTGCCAATGCATGCACCAAATGAAATCAGTTTTTTTAACAATGAAGATAAGATCCAAGATGTTTACAAAAACAGAATGAGGCTTCCAATATAACAACATCTGATTGAAATCTACATTGATAGATACCAAATAATTTGTTTGTTTTTTTAAAATTAATCATAGCCTACTATGTACACAAAGAAAATGGCTCCAACAAAAGGAATAAAGATGAAATTCAATACACTAGGTAAACTATTCAGTCTATGATTACAAAAAAATTCAGTATAAGTTAAGAGGCAAACCAATGTATATGTAAAGTTAGAGAGGAAGACAGGGGCTTCATAAAGTGTCCAATGTACTAAACAGCATTAAATAAAAAAAAAATAACCACATCAATATGTGTATATATTTTTTTTTTGCATCATACCAGTAAACATAGATTTTTCAATAAGGAATGCAACACATTGTCAAATCAAAAGCAAACTAAACAACAAATAGGTCTAGAATTTCTATACAAAGGCAATGAATGAAAACAATAAACAATTGTTTCTGGACAAAGTAAATTACAGACCCTTTCAAATGGTCTGAAAGGGAGACTTTTACTTTTTTTTTTACTTAAAGTAAATTTAAAGTAATATAAAAAAATGACAAATACAAAACAACAACAGCAATATTTTTTTTAAAGATAGTAGCACAGTAAGGGGGCCAGAGGGAAGGGAAGCATAAAATACTATAAAAATATGAACCACTAAAAGCCAAATGTTGAATGTAGGAAAGCCAAATTGTACATGTAGAGACTCATGTATTCCCTAGTACTTCCCCCTACCCCCAACCCATTGTGTCAGTAAGAACACAAAATTGAATGACTACAGCTCCAGTAGTTATATAAAACAATTTGAAAACTTCATTGCTTCTAACAAAACTATGTTTTTATTTTTAAACATAATATTGTGAAAATATATTTTAAAAAAATAAATAATTTCTATTCATTATCATTTCAGCTTAGCATGATATTTCACATTAACTCAATATTTCAGGTAAGTTTTAAATCAAAAAAATATTTAGGGGTACAATAAATTTCAGCTAAACATGATTTTGTATTTGTTCCTGCCACTTCTAAGAATAAATAGCACTATTTGCATTTAGACCTTTAATTCCTAAATACAGAAGCTAAACAGCAATATAAAGTATATGTAGAAGTTAACAGGTAAAATTTAAAAGAAAAGTTTTACATTTCAATTAATGAAATTTGAAAATTTCAATTCAAATCCAATTCAATTGCCATACATGAATAAAAAAAAAGTACAGAATAAATAAATTAGCATGGACACACAAACTTTATCATATTTACAAAAAGAAATAAAAACAGATTTTATTTGCAAATGTATAAATAGATATAATAAATAGCATACAAGAATGTTTAAAATTCATTCAATAAACAATGTACATATTCACTAAACTGTTTACATTAGCCTAATCACCAGAATGACACAGCTTCATTGATCAAGGCAGACTTTTAGCAGCAGATAAAGATGAACTTTTGTACTGAAGGCATCTTTGATTTTATTGATTTAATATTTATGTATTTTTTTTAGAAGATTAAGCTGGCTACAAAGTAATGGCCAATACAGCCTACTGACTAGAACTGTAGCCTAAGACTAGAACTGTAGCCTAAGACTAGACCTGTTAATATTATCTACCTTAATATTATATACTTTCATATTATTGACAGTATAATCATATTTTGAATGTATACATTGTCCAACTAGCTAAAGACAGCTAAGTAATGAAATTAACAATATCTTATCTTATAAAATAAAGACGTTACTTTAAGAAAAAAAATTGATTACATCCTACTATGTCCCATTTCAAAATAAACAGAAACTCTAAAAAAAATTATCAGTATATTGATCTTAAGCAATATGACTTTCAAACTACGAAAAAATTTGCACTAGCAAAATATTCAATTATTTATAAAGGATTAGCACTGTATTTGTAAAATTGATAATCAAATAAATAACATTTTGATTCTTTTAAATAAAGATGTTTTTATAATTAAATGAATTATAAAATCAATGATGCTAAATCATAAGGCTACATAAACTACAAATAACACTGGTCACAATTTTGTTTTTAATTTAACTTTTTTTTTGTTATAGTTATAAAAAAAAATATGTAAACCTTTTATTTTTTTTTTGCAGACGCAATAGCTTTTAATTGCAACTTCGCAGAATTCTGCTGATAAGAGTACTTATTGTAATATACAATAATAAACTGTAAACATTTGATTGATCAATCAGAGAAGCTGACAATTAAATGAGGTAAAAGATCTTAATTCCTAATCAATAGTTTCAATGTCCTAACAAGACGAAGCCAAAGAAAAAAGCTACTATTGTTAAACAACCAGAAGATTGCCATCGCACTGACATGTTCCTGTCATTCACTTTTCGTTTGTCTTCTTTTATCCTGCGCTGCATTTCTGCTTCTTTCTTTTGCTGATCATCAAAGTCAGGCTCTGTCTCACTGCTGACTGGCTCATGGCTCTGATGATCTGCGATATCGTTGTCATGGGAGTCGCCCTTGTTGGGCCTGTATTTGCCCCCCATGCTGTTGTCAATGTTTTTATGTTTAGTTTCTAAACTTTCATCATTGTCTGTCGTTAGGTCATCTATTTCATTGAGATTTTCATTGAGTGGATCTCTTGCCTGAGACTGCTTGGGTTCCACCTGAATGTGAGATTCATGGTTTGAATGTTCATTGTGATCTGGGCGGTGCCCATGCTCTGAGAGTTGATCAGTTTTTATGTGGCTTTCTTTATCATCTTCAAAGTCTTGGTGTTGGATAATCTCATTAGAAGTATTGTTCCTGGGATTACCAGTTTCTAAATGATCCTGATGATCACCTTCTGAAAAATCTTCATGACTATCTTTCAAATTACTTTGGTCATCAGTTTCAGTGGTGCTACGGTCAGTGGTTTCAGTGGGGCCATGATTAGTGGTGTCCATGTGATTAGGAACAATGATATCATTATCTTGACCTTCAACTGAATCCTGGTGACCAGCATCATGTTCATCATGATTATCTTCCCCTGAGTTAAGGGGATTTTCTTCCCCTGAATTGTGGTGACTGAGCTCTGTGCCTTGCTCAGTGATTTGATGGCTTTCAGTTACAGCTTTCTCTGTTGTCAAATCTGAAGCATGTTTATGGATCTGTTGCTCATCTACTTCTTCTGCAAGAAGTAAAAGAGACTTGAAGGATTTTCCTCTGTGGAATTCATAAACTAACAGGTCATTAACAAAGACCTTCACAGTCTGAAAAGGATCATTTCCAGATACAGATTCTATCTGCTGATGCTTGAAAAATTCAACAGTCTTATTGGTAGACCATTCTGTAGTGTTGGCTAATAGGCCTGTAGCAAGAAATTTCATTCGTGTAGCAAGGCCATCTGGCATAAGATGCCCAACAAGATTTCTTCCTAATTTCATTTCTAGCACATTGGCATCATTAGACTCAACAATTAAATCTCCAACAATGCCATTACCATAGATGCCAGTGTATACCTGCAAAGGGGCCAAGTAATGGATGAGTCGAGATTCCATCGGGGGCATTTCATCTCCAGCGAGATCACTATGGAGTCCTTCATGCTGCTCACTGGAACTTTGGCAACAGCAGAGCATATCTTTGGTCACCCAGGCTGTTTTTCTGAGCACTGTGTCAGAGATGTGGTACATGATTCCATCAATGGCTTGGGTTACGTTGTCACCTCCTGGTCCATTGACTGCAATATAAATGCCAGTTTGGACTTCAGGAAAAAGCCATATTTGTGCAGAGTAAGCATACAGACTTCCTTTGAACTTGTAGCTTGTTAAATCTATTGAAACAAAAATAAATTCATAAACAAAAGAATTTTATTTTTTTACCATCTGCAATTAAAATTGCAAATGAAATTAAGAGACATACATATATTGAACATAAATGAATAGCAGCACCGGGGACAAAGTTTTAAAGAGAGAAAGTAGTGAATTAAATGCTGCGTCGACCGAGGCCCGAACCTTGGTTCATCTCAAGGAAGTGAAATAATGAACTAAAGCCCAAACATCAGTTCCCTCTTACATGTGTGTCAAAAAGAAATTGCAGGTATTCCTTACAGTTTGGGATCAGAGACATCACAAGTTTTGCCAGGGTGTGGCACTGTGTGCTGCAAGCAGCTTAAAGATCCCTGGCTCCTGATTTTTTCTTGGGGTTAACTCCTGAAGTCTTTAACAAGCTAGGGTACTAGCAGAAAGCAGCTGAGGTTCTGGATGTTGAGTTTTTATTCTCTTTTGTAGGTTGTCACCCGAGGCTAATACCAACATATTTAAGTACAATTGTATTCTACTTGAATTCTGAACTGTGTAATGAACTAATTACTCATAGGATCACTGTATAGTCATATTGTAGGCCATTTAACATGTTATCAAGATGGTTGTAGCCAAGCTTGATACCATTCCTGGAAGGTTTGGGCTATATAGGCCTAATGAAAATCTTTTGTGGTGGAACGTTTGAGACATGAACAAAATAGAAGATACATTGTAAACTATTTCAACATAGCATATCAGCCATATCCACTCATAAAGAAAATGCGGTCAGCCTATGATGTCATATTAAGGAATTCAAGTTAGTAAAAGGAAGAAATCACTAACCCACAGTTTATTTGGTAATTTTTAAATGTTCATTTAAAAACGATAATTTCTAAAAATGTTTGCGATTTACACTTATAAGCCGTCATTATTACCTCTGTAAGTGGAGATATACCATCCCATGCCATAGCCAGTTGGTTTATCTCGATCACTACCAATACTGTTCTCGCTCGAAGATGCAGGGGAAGTAACCCACGATTGAAATGCGTCTTTGATAAGATGATTTTCCCCAGAGTCGCTGCCCTTAGCATTAACACTATACAAGACGTGCCTCATCCACTTAGTGACGTCTTCGGCTGCAGCCATGAGAGAGCCAACTGGCTCGAATGGACGAAGGCTGTGAAAAGAAACATTAAGTTTGTTAAGGATCAATTCACATCTACAGTTTCTTTGTTTAGGCTATAATATTTAGTAGTAAAGTAAAGTTCCCCTTTCAGACCTTGTTATTATTATTTTATTTCATTGAATTTTTTTTCTTTGAATGAATGTCTGCAGTTTATAAGATATGAAACTGATAAAACCTAACTAGCAACAAAATTCTGTTGATGAAACATGATTTATAATGAGCTCATGACAATTTGTTCCCTCATTAAAATCTAGATCTATTCCATGAATCAACTCGTTCATCTTTTCTCCCTTTTATTTCTATCTCAAGATCAAGTCCAACAAGAATGTAGGTAAACAACATTGGTTGCTTGACGGAATACAATATTTATGTCCAAATATCTCCTGCAAGGAATTTTATCCGAGGGGCCTGCCTGTAAAAAAAAAGTCTTATCTTCTAGCGTACTCACTTAATTCCCTTCCCCCGCACCTTCCTGATCGATGCAGTCTAGACACTCACTAAAGGGCGTGAATTTAAGCTACCTCCACAGTTCCTCCCCTCTCTCTCCCACACACGCGCGCAAGAACATGTTTACCACAAATGCTATAAAAACACCTTGTAAACTAATATGTTTGAAACATTGCAAGTAAACATTATGGCTCACCATATCTCTACTGCGAAGTGGAAGATTGAGTAAGCTTGAAAGCTTGGGATTGGGCAATATATTTGTTGATCTATGCCTAACCTGAATATGACTAAGAGCTAATATATGAAAACATTAACTGAAGTGGTGCGCAGAGGCGGACTGGCTATATGGGCATTCGGGCAAATGCCCGGTGGGCCGGTACCCAAATGGGCCTTTAGGGCCACCGAAGGGCCACATTTATGCCACTATGTATTAAATTTTTAAAGGTCTTAAAATATTCTCTTATAAAAGGGCCCTCTATGTGTCGTGCTTAAAAAATGTCTATTCAGTGTAATCTAACTCATTTTCTGAAATAATGTAATAGCCTACATCCGTAGACAGTGTTACTAGATCTAGTAGGAGTCATTCTTTTAGGGGCTACACACTTAGCAATTAAAAAGCAACATAAGGCCTATAGGCCTACTTCCCATCAAAAATATAGATTCTTCTGTATACATGTGTACCGTTAGCGATGCTCAAACTAAACAGAATGATTTTGAAGACAGTATAATATGCAATTTATGGGCATGATTGTGTAGAAATGCCCGGGCCGATTTTGACACCCAGTCCGCCCCCGAGTGGTGCATTAGGCAGTGATGGGTTAACCAGTTGTTGGCGATACTGCCAGACGCATTTCAACAAGACCAGATCTAGACTAGAAAAGGATAGAGCCATTGGAGTTATTAGGTTCTTTATAAATGCAGATAAATTTTAGTGCTAAATATAATTTTCAGATGCCCGTAGAAGTAAAACTATATTTTAAGTGAATTAAGTAGGCTATTTATATAGGCTACAGAGAAAATTTCATTGAAATTATTCATAGCAACCTTAAAAAGACTCATTGGGATCAAATTTATGGGGCACCCAGAGCTATAGTCATAGTCTTTGGCAGCTTTAGTTCACAACTTATCAAGAAAAAAATTCACTGACAACACTAAATAGCAGGTGAATCACGAGATGAATTTTTCCCCTAAAATTTAAAGACGAAAGAGGAATATGAAGGTAAGGCCCAACCAGAGCAAGTAACCCGGATGTCAAACCTGGCAAAGTATCTTGATGTGATACAAGTGACCCGGATGTCAAACCTGGCAAAGTATCTTGATGGGATAAAACCTAGGCAACAATTGGGGTAGGGAAACTACAGTTAAATCAGTAAAATATAATAAAAAAACGCGGATAACTATTTTGTAGATAAGATTTATCATCACACACACACACAAAACAACCTAACATTCGAAACTTGAAAGACAAATGATCAATCTAACTAGAAAATTATTGTTGTGTTAATTTGTAGGCGTGAAATGCGAAAGATGAGAGAGAGAGAGAGAGAGAGAGAGAAGAAGAAGAAGAAGGGAGGGAGAGAAAGAGAGAGAGAGAGAGAGTTGAAGAGAAACTAGAGCACCCTCATTTTAAGCACAAACGTAGGGAATGCCAGATAAATCACTCCGCTAGACTACATTTCAAGATAGGACAACTTCTTCTGACACCATTTTATTTATGCCAGGTTAAGATAGAATCCAAAATAAATATTTAGGCTACTTTACAATCAAACGTTGTTTGAACATTTTCAGAAACGTTTGACCGACATGTTTCTCTCCAGTGTCTATTGATACACTCAAAACATTAAAAAAAAAACATTTTTAACGAAAAAACTAAGCGAAAAAAAGACAATGTACTTAAGAAATAAAATGTTTTCCTTTCCAATGCAAGTGTTTTTTCTTTCACAAAACATTTTAACTCGCCAAAATACACAATTTTAAATAGTGAAACTAATGGTTCAAGAAAATTTAACTTTATATAAAAATATTTCTTTTGTTCATCTCCAATTAATTGTCGCAAGACTACACATAGACAATACGTATTGGTTTATGATAATTTCATGACCAGTTCGATTGTGTTTATAATTGGCAGTAAGAACCAGATGTAGTTTATGTTCGTCAACTTCACAGTATGAAAAATATTTTTGGCTTTCCATAAAAAGGCGAAATAATTAGCTAGCAATTTTGTGTGTGTATTCGGTGAAACAGAATACGGATGTAGTGATAGGCATGTATTGATAAGTGAAATTTTTAAAAGCATGTAAAAAAAATATGTATTTCGTAGCACTGCAGAATAAATTTTCTAAGGAATTTACCTTGGGGGCATGGGGGGCTTGTCCTCTTTGGGGGCCCCTGAATTTTGCATAATACTTAATGTAAAAAAAACCCCACTCATTTGAGAGTCCCTCTCAAGTGAAGGCCCAGGGGATTTTCAAACTCCCCCCCTCCACCCTAGCTACGCCTCTATTGCTCTCAGTCTGGTAAAAATTTTTAACATGATATTTTTCCCACACCCATTATCGGATCATGTTAAACATTTTATCGAAAAAAAGGGAAATAAATTATACAATCTTAAGAAATATAGTCATATATGTGGAGTTCTTCCACTGGCTAAGTTTAAAAAAAAGTATTTTTTAATATTTTGCTTGTTTGTAAAATGTTTTATATGTTTCGGATGTCCCTTCATAGCAAGTCTAGTCCAAACCTCACGTAGGACGACGGGGGTTGGGAGCGGGCAGGGTTTGAATTCTGGACCATCGATAAATCTTAATGACAGTCCAGCGCGCAAACCGCACGACCAGGCAGTTTTTATTATTTAACTGGCAAAAAAAAAAAACGATGTTTGAAAATAACGTACTTGATAAAATTTAGTTTGTCTATTTCAAAATTTCTTCCAAACTTTCTCTTTGCATCTTCTTTCATTCTATCCCCCCCCCCCACACACATATCGTTTTCTTTTCTTTTCCTTTACTAATTCTCTACTTAGCAGTGGGGCTCTGAGCGGGCGTCATATCAAGCCATGTACGATTGGCTGACGGTGACGTACGATTCTTTTTATTGAGAGGCCTGGGACGGTTGCCCAGATCGTCAGGCCGCTTCTGCTACCACTGTACTTTATTGCTTAAAAAATACAACTCGGATCATAAAGATTCAAATGTAAACAAGAAGCAGGTTACTGTGGATTTGACAATATATTAACAAACCCCAGCGGTAAAAGTTGAAATGTAGTCCCTCTGGATTTGTATCTCGGTGAAGACTGGCATATTTAAAGACGCTATTGAGTCCATCCAATTCTAATGGGTAACTGACTTAATTTGGGGAAAGTAAAGGCGGTTGGTCGTTGTGCTGGCCACATAACACCCTGCTCGTTAGCCGTAGAAACAAATGACCTTAGCGTCATCTGCCCCATGGAGCGCAAGGTATGAAAGGGGATTTTTTTTTCTTTTTTTTTTTTTAGATTGTGTAAAACCATAGGTGGACATGTTTTAGGGGCCATTGGGCCACACTTAACCCAATGGTAGCCCTCTTTGTTCAACTCACTCAAATAAAGTCTTGTTCTGCACGTGAAAGTTGTCCGGCTGGCCAGTGGCGTGATATCTGTAGGGCAGGGCAGCGTCCGGGAGGTCCATGCCCTCTGGTGTGAAGGAGGGGGCGTTCATGTTCTGCTTGTCGAAGACTCGAACCTTGATTAGCTCTGACCAGGTCATCTGGGACAACCTCTCGGCCACATGCCCAGCTACAGTGTACATTATGTTACTGAAGTGGTTAGACAAGCGGAAGTTGTCGTCTTGCGGAAGGAAACGTAATCGTCTGCAAAAAAAAAAAAAAGAGAGTGCAACATGTCACGTGTTAGGTATAAATAGAAGTCACGTGCTAGGTATAAATAAAAATCACGTGTTAGGTATAAATAAAAGTTGCGTGTTAAGTATAAATAAAAGTTAACCGTTAATAAATACATAAAAACAGGTGTTAGGTATAAATAAAAACTACGTATTAAATATGAATTAAAATCACGTGTTCAGTATAAATAAAAGTCACATGCTAAAATAAAAAAAATGACGCGTTACATAGAAATAAAAGTAAGCTGTTAGATATTAATAAAAACAATGCTACGTGTTGGATATTTTAAGAACCACGTCTTCGATTAAAACAAAAAGAAACGATATATAATAGAAAATAGCATGATTGTAGAAAAGTTAACATAGAAATCGACATAACAATCACACATGTCAATAAAAGGCTCTCAAACACCTGAATTGAAATGGCACGTACATTTTAAACATTCCTAGATGTGCTAGTCAAAAAAGTTCTGCAGGATTTCAGGGAATGCCTTTGAATAGAACACATATTAGAAGATCCACATTTTGCAAAATCAGCATTTTTTTTCTCGAACGAGAACTAAACATTGAGGTCAAACTCGACATAATTGTCTAATTAGCTTTTTTTTTTTTTTTAAAAAAAAAATGTCAATTTCCGGAGAGCTATTCCCAGGGGAGATCATTAACGGGCAGGTAGTTTAAAAGGAAAACATTTTCCAACTCGCTACGGCCGATTTTTTTTTTAAATCAAAGATCAACAAAGATCACTAAACATCATCATAGATTTAAAAACATGCATCAAAATGAATAAAGATCATAATGATCATTTAACATAAACAAAAATATCATATATCAACAAAGAATTTCAAAGCTCATGGAAGATCGTCAATGTCATCAAAGCTCAAAGTAGTTACAAAAAAAAAAAGATTAACAAGGATCATCAACAATACGAAAACTAACACATCCTCCCAAAATCATGAAAGATCAAGAAATACCATTCAAAGATGAAAAAATATTGTCAAATATCAACAAAAAAGCTTTCTTTTAAAATAAAAGAGAAAATAATTAAGAATAAAACCAAACAATACATTTTCTTAAAGTTCAATATTTAGTGATACTAAGAAGGATAGGTTGAGCTTTGACTGGCAAGACACTCAGTTCTACGGCCGTATGCTTCTAAGATGTCGATACTAAAGTATGAGAGACATTCTAGGAAGTAGAGAATGCAATGCCTTGATCTTTGGTAACTCATCAAGATAGTTTTGAATTGAATTTTTTTAAAGACGCCTCTCACGAAAAGAGTGTAATAGTCCCTGGTCAGTAGAGTGTAATAGTCCCTGGTCAG
>JADKLZ010059823.1:0-11606 GCA_021533235.1 Biomphalaria straminea | reverse complement strand
AAATTCTTTTCAGATGAGGATCAAATCACAGGCCTATATATATTATATAGTCGTCCCGAATCTAAGAAAATCTTTTCTGTCTTAGAGAAAATGAATTCGTTTTAGTGTTCAAGCTTTAGAAATTTGGAACTTTTATGTAGAATGTGCTATTAATCACAGAATTATATATTCACTCAAATCAATAAAATAAAACCATTTCCTGTTAGTTTCCATTGGGATTATGTTTCGAAAATCCTGTATAAAAAAATTGCAAAATTAAAATTTTGTTACATAGGTTAGGTTTAAAAAAAAAATTAAACAACTTTACTTCTTATAACTACATTACAAAACAACGCCTAATTTTTCCATATATAGATATTTTTTTGTGTTGTTTAAAGATCTACATGTCCAGTCTAGATATAATATATATAGGTCTGTGGGTGGACTGTTATTTCTGGCTAAATAGATATAGAAAGAGGACTGGAGATAGATTAGAACCGCTTGAGTTATAGAAGATCATAGCCAGTGTGGTCAGTGGTCAGCAGGTGAGAAGCAGTGTAGGTTGTCTGGTCAGGAAGAGGTCTTGTGAGGAAACTGTGGAAAGAATTGTTCCTGTTGGTGGAAGACATTCCTGGTTTATGTAGACATCGTTCTGGAGGTAGCCTACTATGACCCTGTGTTAAAGGCAAGATAGTGAACCTTGTAGGGACATTAAGACATAGGCGGCAACCTTGTCTGTTAGTGGAAGGCAGTGACAGTGACCCAGCAGGCCAGAGCTAAATGAACTCGTATCTAATGTAAATAAGAAGCACTCATCTCTTCACCTTGATCGTTTGTTGAGTGTTCGCCCCTAGATTCATTACAAAACAGAACCTGATATCATGATATTTTTTCACATGCAGTGTAGTGGGACAGATGTTAGAAAATCTCTGCCGATTGCAAGAAAATGATAGCTAAAACAAAGAGAGACCGAATAAACAAAGAGAAACAGACTAAACAAAGATAGACCGATTTAAAATCGTCACCGGAGCCGAGCAAAAAAAAAAAAACATCAGCAGAGTTTTAAAAAATGACTACATACATAAGTTATAGAAGTGTGAGAGAAACAATATGATTACCTCTAACATGTTTGTTCCAGCGATATATTTTGAACGCGGACACTAAATTTATATTAGTCCTATTTGTAGGATACAATATCTAAGAGATGGCTGTCAGGTCGTGTGGAGTTAGCTCTGAGGGTCGTTCGTAAATGACGTCACGCAAAAATGACCTTTTTTGACCCCCCTCCCCTTTGTCACAAAGTGTCACAAATTCTCAGACCCCCCATCACGTCACAAAATATTTTTTTTATTTATTTCACATTATTTATTTCTCATCAATGTTTTTTCATCTGCTCATCGATAGTTTATACGGGAAGATTTTCTTCTTCTGCTCATCGATAGTTTATACGGGAAGATTTCCTTCTTCTGCTCATCGATAGTTTATACGGGAAGATTTCCTTCTTCTGCTCATCGATAGTTTATACGGGAAGATTTTCTTCTTCTGCTCATCGATAGTTTATACGGGAAGATTTTCTTCTTCTGTTGACTCGAAAATTAAATTGTCTTCAATGAGATCTTCATCTATCCATTCCACACTTTCCTCACCTGCGTTTCCCAAAACCAAAAAAGACTTCGTTGTCTTTTTTTTTTGATGATGTTTTCATTTGAACTCCTCAAACAAGACTGAAATATCTCTATATTTTCAATGGTTTTTATTTGTAAATAAAACTACCTGAGAAGTTCATGTTGAAATGAGTACCTACAATTTTTTTGTAATTTTTCGAAGATTTTGAAGATTAAAAAAAATATTTTATTTGTGTTTTTTTTTTCTGAATTTTAAATTTGTGACGTCACAAAATCGCTATCCCCCCACCTTCCCCCCTTGTCACAAAATGTCACATTTTATCACCCCCCTACCCCCTAGAGCGTGACGTCATTTACGAACGACCCCTGAACAATCGTCTTGTTTGACTCAGGCCGTCCTGCGAGAGGTTCGGGCTTGGATGTAAACATCTTCAATTCTAAAGGAACATCCAAAACATGTAAAAAACAAAAAAAAAAACAACAACAAACAAACAAAAAACAAAAACCAGTCGTGAACACTATACAGGCTAACCCTAACCCTTAGCTCACACATCAATCAGCAGAAGTAACATAACCCGGGACAAAGTTTGGTGTCTAAAACTGTTTTGTGTTATCTCACTTGTTTGGGGATTATGACATTGGAGAGACGGATGGGTAGAGGTGGGGGGCAAAAGGGGGAGGTATTTAGTAGACAAGATGGTGGGAGGGAGGTATTTAGTAGATGTATGTGAGAAATGAAGCTAGTTCTCTCCATTGTTACTCACAAGCGGCGGGTGATGGAGGACTTGCTACGTACTCATCTCCTAGTTCATCATATTCCTCATTGTCTGGGCGGATCTTATCTCACCCCCATTCTAGTCCTGACCCCGGAGTACTCTGTCACGTTTAATTCGCGTTCTCTGGCTCCACGCCCTGGATCATTCTAGAAATAAGTACAGTATATCTACTGATCTACGGTTACATGTTTCTTATAGTAAATCTACCCAATGTCCTTGTACAATACTGTGTATTGTAGACTCATCAAAATAAAAACATTGGAATGTTGATCACCTCCATGGTAAGTTTTCATCTTTGGAAGCAGTACAGCGGCTTAAAATTTTTCGCTATTGAATTGTTGAAAATGATACCTTTCAAAACTCAGACCTAACAAATACGACCTTTAACGGGTCTTAATTCACCAAGAGCATTGTAAATTAATGGTTTTAATTCCATTGATGCACAATATATCAGCCACGATACAAATATATATGTGGTCGGTAAGCATAAATCTTGTCCTCTAAGCTTGAACTTGTGTTCGGATTTTGTCAGGCTTTTGAACTGAGTAGATTCTTCTTTGACTTTTACGCGTACAAAATATATGTACAAAAGATTGTAGTGATTAGGGAGATTGTTAAAAAAAACAAAACAAACGAAAATGCAACCGAAAGATTTTAACTCAATGAGCGTACTTATACACAACTGTTAAGGCTGAAAAAAAACAACTTTATGGTCATTTTATTGCCGCTCTATCATTTAACCCCCCCCCAACCCACCCACATAGCTTTCAAAATTTTAAGTTTCAAGTAAAATGACGTGAAGTGTTTCCAGGTCAAAACAAAACCCTGGTGCTTGTCTATCAACTGTTCCGGAGGAAGTGATACACCCCGGGACGTGAACCCTACGTGTCATCGGAACACCAGGTGTAGATAGGGTTGTGACGGGGTCATTAAAACCGGAAAACGGCTGCCTGACCCGCAGCGTCTTATTTCTTTTTGCATTTCTAATTGTCTACAAATTTGTTGCTCACAATGTTTACTCCAGGAACAAAGTTGTAAGCAAATAAATCTGTCTAGACGTAAACTCTAATTCTTTTAGTTTATTATTTTTTTTCTTCACACATAAGCCGTTTTATTTTTTCCCAGGCAGTTAGAGAAAAAGAAACTTCAACATGTATGACATCCTGAGGGGAAAACAAATTGCCTGAACATTATAATATTTATTGGTCTTTCGAACATAACAGGAGAGGTTTTGAAAATATTATGTTCTTTTTTTTTTTAAGGTAACATGAATTACTCTTTTTTGTGATACATTGACACAAAAGGTAGATCTATTTACTGGCTTCAATTCAATTCGGTCTTTGTTACTTGACAAAAGTTTTGTAGTTAATATTTTAACAGTGAAAAAAAAAAGAATTACATTTAACTCTGAGCATTTTATTTTTGCAAGCGTCTCATTAGCACCGACCTTTGCTCTGAAATACTTTCATTTCTTTATTAGCCTCGATCTCAACCTGAGACAAAGACTTACAACTTAAACTGTAAAGTATCTGCTGGATCCTCCAATTAAATTCCTCACTATTGGCTTACCGAGTAGTACGAGGCTGCCTGACACCAGGGGCAGAAAAGTCTGTTGATACCCTATCCCCCATCTCCCAATAGTTGACATAATTCCTGTTTGAATAAGACAATTCACCAGCAAGCAATAGTAAACTTGCATAGAGTAAACTCACAGTAAACTCACATACAGTAAACTCACATACAGTAAACTCACAGTAAACTCACATACAGTAAACTCACATACAGTAAACTCACAGTAAACTCACATAGAGTGTAAATAAAGTGAATGTTACAACAACAAACTCTATAAAGATGTATGTCATGTAGATGTGTGATACCCATCTAGCGCCCCTTACGTTACAACGCGCAATGCGCATAAATTACCCACCCTGCCCTCGGTACTGTCTATGGCGCTCAAAAGAGCGTGTATTTTACTTAAAACTTGGTTCACCGCCCGCAGATTCTGTCTGATTAAGAGTTTTACCTTTCCACTTAAAAGTTCATAAATATATCTACATTGTCAATGTTTAGTTGTGGTTGTTCATTTTAAGTTTTAAAAATACTTTAAAAAGCAAGGATTATACGAGGGAAAGAACCACATAATTACTGCCATATCTGTTAGTACTGCAAGATCTATCAAATTTATCAAATTAAAGAATAATTGTGCAAAGTTTTATCTTGATCAGAGAAAGGGAAGTAATAGCGTGTACATGACTACACTCCCAGGCAGTGCGCTGATATAGGACTAAGCTTTGTAAAAAGAATTAATTTTTCCATTTTGGTGTGTGTGTGTGTGTGATTGTGTATGGTGCCACCCATGACGCGACAGCCTGTCATGTTAAATGAAGCTGACACCGCCAATTACCTCAACTCCATTGTACTTGTAGAATGACTGAATATTTTAAACCAAACCATTTAACTAAAACCTAATGCACATACGTCTACATTAACTTGTCAACCTTGTCAAGCAGTACAGGTACTATTAAACAGTATGCCCCCCCTCTATATGTATCATTTACTTATATGCAGTATCAGGTACAATGCCAGTAGGCATTTAAATCTCTATAAAGTCATTGTTCCCTATTTCTCTTCAGCGTCTCTCCTCCCAATAATCCTTTCTTATAGTGGACAAGAAGGTCGAAACTTTCCCGTCCCAACCCCCCTCTCAATACAAAAAATACACGACGATTCCCCCAAACACACACACACAAACAAGCATAAATACTTGTGCAAGATAATGTTATGGCTGGTTATCTCTGCAGCAGTACTGCCTGCGTGTGAAAGTACTTGAGTACATGGGTGCACTCACTCAAAGATTGGGAGGGGGGTGATGAGGTAAAGTGGGAGGAGCCATGTGTGACAGAAAAGTTCATGTCTACCTAAATGTCATGACTTGTGCAGTTTTACGTGGCGTCATCTTAATTGGAATGAAGCTAAAAGGAGAGAGAGACAAAGAGAGAGAGAGAGAGAGAGAGAGAGAGAGAGAGAGAGAGAGAGAGAGAAGAGAGAAATAGAGATGTTATTTTATCGCCGAAAAAGACAGTAAATAGGTGTCGTAAAAACTGTATTTAATTTTAGATATCGTTACGTAATAATACTATGTGATCATGTTATAGAGCGCTTGTTAGCCAAAGTTTGGGTGATGCATTACAATCAACAAAAAAGAAGTTTTGTTTTTGTGTTGTGGCATAGAAAGAAGAACTGGGGTAAAGCCTTTTATGATTCACCAGCTGTTAGAACTAAAGCAATGGTGGTGTTGTGGTGATACATGGGATTTTGTGTTCACGCTCTTCTCCTTGGGGTTCCAAGACATGACCGCCACGCAACGTGAACAATTGAATAGAAGCTTTGTTTTAGCAAGTAGTTTTGATAATGTCAATCGGGCAAAAAATATGACCGAGTGATATGAAAGTGATGGTTTAGTGATAGAAGAGTGATGGTAGAGTGGTATGAGAGTGATGGTAGAGATATGAGAATGATGGTAAAGTTATGTGAGAGTGATGTGAGAGTAATTGTAGAGTAATGGTAGAGTGATATAAGAATGATGTTAGAGAGATATGAGAATGATGGTAGAGCGATGGTAAAGTAATGTAACAGTGTTGTGAGAGTTAATTGTTGAGTGATGGTAAAGTGATATGAGAGTAATGTGAGTGGGATGAGAGAGATGGTAGAGTGACGTGAAAGTGATGGTAGAGTGATGTGAGAGTGATGATACAGTGAGAGTGTTTTGAGAGTTGTATGAGAGTGATGGTTGAGTGGTTTGAGACTTCTTTGAGAGTGTTTTGAGAGTGATGTTAGACTTATGGTAGAGTGGTAGAGTTGGGTTGTTAGAGTGATTTGATAGTAATGGTAGTGATGGTAGAGGCGTAATAGAATGATTTGAGAATAATAATAGAGTGATTTGAGAATTATGTGAGAGTGATATGAAAGCGATGGCAGAGTGACGGTAAATTGTTGTGAGAGTGATGTGATGGTAGAGTGATATAATAGTGGTGGTAGAGTGATTTGAGAGTGATGGTAGAGTGATGCGAAAGTGATGTGTGATTGATGGTACAGTGATGGAAGAGTGATGGTAGAGACCATATTATTAAAGGTAAGGACAAAGCCGAAGGTGCTACATATAGATCTATTTATCCAAAAATACCTAACATAGTACGTCTGGAATGAAGGTGAAATTAATTAACTGTTTAATTTATTCCGTATGGTTCTTGACCTTTTCTTCCATCTCTAGACCACACTATGGTGATCACACGGAGGCCGTGGGTTTGTTTCTTTCTCAAAGTCAGTTCACTCTACACGTGACTACAATGCTTTCACAACAGTAGCCCCCTAAAGTACAGAGTTAGTAACAGAACAAGAATGTACGGACACGATGGTACATTCAACTCCTGGTCAGGGCACATCACGTGCTGGGACCTCATTTGTTTTTTGTGTCATGGCATTTGTCATCACACCAGGTGTTACATGTGACGGACATCTACACTATTTATTAGGGGGGGGCAGGTTGTCTTGATCTATGTGCAGGTGGAGGTCGTCAGACAGAGACACAGAGGTCGAGGTATTTCCAGATAGAGAAATGAAATTGTTTAAGCCAGTTAGGATTTTTTAAAATGTTCAATTTTATGTAACAACAAGCAAAATAAAAAAAAAATAACTTAAAAAAAAAATAAAGCTTATATTATTAATGTGTATTTGGATGTCACGTAATTAAATTTCTAATACGCCTCAAATGGCAATCTATAAAGGGGAATACTTTCAGCTTATACCACCACTTCAGCCAATTACTATTTATTTCCCTTTTTAAGATACCAAAGAAAGTAATTTATTACAAATTGTTAATTAACTAATTGGTTAATTTCTAAATATGTACTTTTTTAATATGTACTTAGAAGAGTCTATAGTTTCCTAGAATATAGACTAAAAAAAGTATGGCTGTAGAATAAAGACACATTCCTTGTTCCATATACTGGGACAAATTTGTATAAATGTTCATTCTTTTTAGTGCTATTAGAGCATGGAATGGGCTGCTTGAGTCAGCCAGGAAAACCAATGACTTTGGACATTGGTTTAGTAATGTGTCCATAAGTCTTTCTAACAAGTACCTACATATGTAATAGTGTCCACTGCTAAAGATGACTAATACTTCAACTCATGCTTCCTAAAACAAAAATCCATTACAAATCCTCAACACCTTGGCACAGCGCAAGTCAACAAGACTATGTAGAATACATCAGTAAGGTGAAGTTTGAATGATTAGTAACAATGATATTGTTAGACATTATGGAAAAAAATCTTTTGCTCTATGAAATATTCATGAATTGTACACCCTCCCACAACATCGGAGCGCCATGGTGTTTATCTTATACAAACTTGTGGGTGTTTATATCTTTTCCATGTCTGTATCTGGGGGTGTTTCCCACCAGACCTCATCTGATATCAAACATCTCTCTGGGATAGGAAAACAAGTTTCTCGCATCTTGAGCCAGTAAAGAAAAAAAAAAGCTTCGGGAACTCTCCTTTACCATCTTTGATGACTTTATTTCCTCCAATGAGTTCTCTGTTTGGATCATTGGATGTTTGTATTTTGTGTTGTTATTTAATATTTCTCCTCCGTATTATTATATAAGTTACTTGTTTATGTGCCAATATTATGTTACAATCTGTTATCATTTCAAGCTTCAAGTCTCGCTGCCTGGAAGTATTCTTGAGAACGTTTACCAAAGTATCAAAAGGCCCAAATAGTCACAACAATTGATCCTAAATCCAGCTATCGCCTAATTCCCAGATCCAATAAGAGACAAACTTCTGTAGTAGCTACTCTTTCATCTGGGGGGCGCGGTGGTCGATCGGTTAAGCGCTTGGCTTCCGAACCTGAGGTCATGGGTTTGAATCCCGGTGAAGACTGAGATTTTTAATTTCGGGATTTTTAGGGCGTCCCTGAGTCCACCCAACTCTAATGGGTACCTGACTTTAGTTGGGGAAAGTAAAAGCGGTTGGTCGTTGTGCTGGCCACATAGCACTCTGCTCGTTAACCGTTGGCCAAAGAAACAGATGACCTTAACATCATCTACTCAATAGATCGCAAGGTCTGAAGGGGACACTTTACTTTTACTTACTACTCTTTCGTCTAGGAAATATGTGAAGGAATGTACGTCACTTTTAAAATTCAGGTAGACATTATTCTACCCTATATATGTACGTAGCTTACTACTACTGCATTTAAGTAAATGATTTAAACTGAGTTAAAGAACCATTAATTGTTCTCTGAACAGCCCCAAACTCAACATTATATGAGAGCTCCATCAGAGCAGCAGTCTATTTATAGTGTCCGCTACGGGTACATTCAGAATATGAGCTGAGAGAACTCCAGTGGAGTAAGAAGTAAGGCAGGATAACTCTAAATAAACACAATGCAAAGTGCGATAACTCCAGACCTAGTTCCACTCCATGAAATAGGATGAACCGAGATGGCGCGATACTCATGAGCTGCGAAGGTAGGAACGAGAAGTATAGGCGAGACAGACTCTGTAGACAGACAAGACAGGTGAGAGCACGTGAGACAGACAGAGAGAGGGGAGGAGAGGCCTTACAAAAAAAATATTGGCAATCCAAGGACAAATGAATTTAAAGAACAGAAAGAAATTTCCATGCATCAAAGCAACGAGAATAAGTTTGAACGAAGTGTTCCTCCTATTTTGTTTGTTGCATCATGGGAACAGAGGCGTAGCTAGGAAGTTTTCATCATTTGGGGGCCCGGGGGGCTTGACCTCTTTGGCGGCCCCTGTATTTGTCGTAATATTTAATGTAAAATACAAATTTGGGGGCCCCTTCTGAAGTGTGGACCCGGGGGAATTTTCAAATTCTCCCCCCTCCTCCCTCACCCTAGCTACGCCACTGCATGGGAAGCAGATAAAGTACAGCACTGTTAACTTCATTTAGTTTGTACTTTGAGCTCGAGAAACATCATTTCTTTGCTTACAGATACAAGGTATGCAGAATAAGATCTACAGGCAGGGCCGGAGTAAGGAATATTGAGGCACTGTGACAATCGACCTCGACACGATTCCGCAGTTGCAGGGTTAGTGGTATGAAGCTCCCCCAAGAGGTATCCGGATATTTAAAGGCTACATTTAGCATCGAGGCCCTTTCCTGTCGCATCACCAACTGGCTTGCTAAGTTGCTACAGAGAGCGAATGACGAGTTAGATCGAACTAGTGCTTGAGAACCAGCTTTCTACAGACTGGTCGTAGCTCCATTTGGTTCAAACATGTATCTATGTACAGTACACTGAAAACAGGTTTTACAAATCCTAAAGTTATTTTGTATCTTGTATTATTTGTATCCCTCCAAATGTTACATTTTTTCAGTCTGTTACTATTGTACCATCTCTTCACCAGTTTGGCTCTTACTTTAACATTCGTCAAACACTTGCATTGCTAGAACAGCTGAATAGATATATGCAAAGCATATAAAATTACAAAATCACAGGTGCATATACAAAATCACGAAAAAATAACTAGAAAAACACAAAAAACATTTCCCCAATTTCAAAACAAATCAAAATATATAAACAGGTACCAAACTTGTGGTAATAATTCGAATGGTGTGTATGGTAGATCAATACCAGTATATTGATCTCATAGATGAAGACATTTAATTTTAGCAAAATGTTAGTGATGTATTTTATGAATCATTAATTATCGCATTCTATATAATCTGGGCTGTTGTTAATTTAAAATGCAGCTTAATTATTTCAAAGAACCAGCCACCAAGGGATAGCTGTAACTCCTAGCACTCTCCCTCCAGTTACTTTTCACACCATCCTGTGTAGAGGTTTTTCGTTAGACTCATTTAAATAATTACTTAGTCGTGCTGCAGGTGTGAAATAAACAAATTGGAGTTACTTCCCATTTGAGAGATTGGTGAGTTTTTTTTGTTTTTTTTTATTTCCCTGTTGCTTCCCTTGACGCCGGCTACTTATCGCGCGCGTTGATTTCCTCTGAAGTGGGCCAAAGGTGAGCGTGATGATCTACTCATATTGTTTAGATTGTATAGGTTTTTAAAGTGATTGGCTGGAAACGTCATGCTGGCAGACAGAAGTTTAATTGCATTCCATTAGCGTCATCAAGGCCTCTAGCTCTACAATAAAATGTATACATGTAACTAATATAAGGTATAGTAAACACATTGCTTGACTAAAAGCTCTCTCTCTTTTCATCTGATTGAATATAAAAGTCATCCAGATTAATCAACCATCATCTATGACTCTATCGACCCTAAACTTTTAGCTGTACCCCCATGATGTAACGCTGCTGTTACTTTGTAGGAGAGGGCTATGAGACACAGTGGTGCTTCTCATCCATTTTATCTCAGAAAAAGTCATTTATTTCTTGGTGTGAAAGGAATTGGTTATCAATGTTACAACATCGGAATTCGCATTCGTTCGAAATACATACATTTGAATGCCATTGAAGAGAATGCCTAAAAATAGCAGCATACCCCAAATTTGTGTTCCCTGCCAGGGGTAGATAATTGCAAGCACTCAAATGGCAATCGTGATAGGTAATTACCAAAACATCAATGCAAATGTGTTTACACCAGGAGTATAAGATTAGAAAAAGAGCCAAGTGCATTAGCTCGTGTGTGAGTGCTATTTATTGTGTAGGATAAAGAAACCTATTATCCGTATTAAGAAATATGACTTGTCTACAGTGAGTGCTGTTACTGGTAGATTATAATGATATAAAACTGATCGGTTTCTATGAACAGAGCCAATTGTAATATGAAATGGTCTTACCACATTAGGACTGTGTAAAGGGAGGAGTTAAGGATAAAGAGAAAAGGAAGATGAAGAATGAGAAGGGGGGAAAGAGGATAGGTGTACAGAGACAGAAAAAAAAAAGTTCCACTCTCAGACCTTACGATCTGCGGTGCAGATGATGTCAATGTCATCTGTTTCTATGGTCATGTGGCCAGCACAACGACGAACTATTGTTGGGTGGACATTAGAGCAGGATGGGCTCATAGACTCCCCAAGGATTCTGAAATTAATCCAAGTTATCACCAGGATTCAAACCCGGGACTGCTCGGTTCAAAAGGCAAGCGCCTTACCAAGTAGCCACCGCGCCGCCAGAGACAGAAAAATTTGAAGATAAAGAAGATTGAGATTAAGAAATTCGATGAAAGA
>JADKLZ010059822.1:0-45900 GCA_021533235.1 Biomphalaria straminea | reverse complement strand
AGATTGGTCCTCTTTTACGTAGTTAGTCAATGTGTGTGTGTGTGTGTGTGTTACCATGTGCTATTCTTACAATGACATTGGATAAGTCTCGGTGTTGTGCAAGACTTGCTGCGCATAGAGGATTTCATTATGTGATGTTGCTGTGTCAACCCTAAAGCCGTATCGCACATTTTGGATATTTTGTTGTGGTTGCTGTTTTTAAGAGGGCCACCTGTGGTTTGTTAAGGTCGAGGGAGGTAGTGGTCATGAGCGGCTACATGTACCATCGTCTAAACGGTGGTGGTAGTGGTTTCGGTGGCCGTACATCCAACCCTCGTGAGAGATCGCCCCTGCACGAGCTCCTGTTCTACGGAGGTAAAACAGATGGTCATTTATCCTCAGGGTCATCGAATGTCTCACCAGACAGCATGTACAGGTATGGATAATCTCGCTTTCTCTCTCTCTCTGTTATTTTCAGCTTCTTTTCCTATTTTTCTATCTTGGTCATTCGTCTTCTAGTTTATTTCTCTCCCTCTTACACGGGGGGGGGGGGCGCCCCTCCAACAAACTCCCTTCACAACAAGAAATATCTGTATTTGGCTTGAACCCTGGTGAGTCTAGGGAGTATAATTAGATGTAACAGTAGCTACCTAAAAAGTTAATTTCATTTCACTCTTGGTATGACTATGAAACGTCGAGACTAAGTCTTCCCTTCTCTCGTTAAAAAAAAACAAACTAGTAGTAATAATGAAGTTATCGATCTTGGCTGAAACTAATGGGCAGAGTATTTATGGTCATCTTTATGTGTCTACGTCACTAACCTATTCTTCTGTCTGTGTTTTGATCGAAAAGTGACTAGAATAATACATTATCACGTGTACGGCTGAGACTGTTCGAGATTGTGTACAGTGAGTACACACGAATGAGCTGGCGAATTAAGATGGAGTTGGGGCTGAGGCACCCTGAGTCAACACTGACATCCTGGGGTCCTTTTGGAGAGACTAGATTTAACTTTAGCTTGAAAGGTCTCGGACTTACAATCTTTTAGTTTGAAAGCCGCACTAGAAGTGTGAGCGTGCACGTTATGTGTCTGCTTTGGTGCACTCATTCACTAGGCCCTCACGCGCTCGGCGCATGGAGGAGTCATGCTACTTAGGTTTAAAATGTGTTGATATCATATTGATATGTTACAATTTGACCAATGATTGAGTTTCTTCATGAACGTAGATCTACGACAGTTAAAGTGTACATGACGAGTTCAAAGTAAAGAATAGTGACGTTAAAACATTGTCACCAACTTCAATATTAGATTTATATTAACCATTTAAAAGCTTTGTCATTGACTACCGACATGCTGGAAGCAGACAGATTTTTTTTTGTTTTGTTTACTACCAGATGAATAACACTTGAAATGCATGAACAGGAAACGTGAGGACGTAGAGGCTCCTTTAATGTCATTAAATCTACAGTCATTCAAGATTGATTAGACAACATTAGAATCTCTCTCGTTTTCTCTGTATTTTAAAGAGAAAACATGACATTTAAACCTTCGTTTTATAGCGACGGTTCTGTTGTCCTTGCAGGTGACCCACACCCACTTTAACTTTTATCTTCGCTTCTATCAATATTTAGACATTTTTTTTTTAGTTGTTATCACTTCTCTATCATTATATACGCATAGAGTTTTAATACTTAAACAAAAATTGAAACGGAAAACAAAAGGAAAAAAAAAATGGGGGTGGTGTGCTAATTATGTATTAATAGTCAGTGTTATGATCGTTCCTCTCAACGTAGATTTTCAACCCGATATCAAAGTTGTAGGCCATACATCCAGTGTGCTTGAAGAAGTTCAATCAGTGCTTTGCCAGGACCATGTCTAGTCTACGAGTGTGTGATTGTGTGACTGAAGAAGGCAGCTGTGTGTATAGACAGACCTAGAGAGGGGGGGGGGGGTGCATGCATCTTTTATTCACGGTTCTCTGGAAATTGGCTTGTTCATATTTATATGTCTGCACTTTAAGTGATAGATTGAACAAGTTACAGAATATTTTTGTTGAAAGTGTGACATGTACACAGTTCGTGTTTGGTAACTAGGATGACGATCTGATTGATACATTCTACAGATGGTTTATATATAAGAACAAGTTATGCAGCGTTTATACAACGTGGGGCTTTAAAATCGCGTTTGCTTTTATAGCTTATGACTTGATATTGTTTACTTGTTATTATATTTTAGGAAGCTTTCAGTAACCATTAAAGCTACATTAATGTTTGCTGTTAATTACGTGCCAAATCTTTGTTTCGTTCAGTTACATCAATAAAAAAAAAAAGCCAATTTTAAAGTTGCATAGAATGTAGATTATATTTTGTTTCATTTGGTCCAACTCTTGTTGGCGAACTTTGTGTGTTTCCCATTCCTCCCATTATCTAGCTTCCAGACATCCTGAACTTCTGTACCTAGAAGACTCCCCTTCTCCCAATGTATTTATTGAATTCTTATCGAATGTAATCGCACTTTGTAAATGGACAGGAAATCCAAGGAACACGGTTGGTTCATTATTTATAGACTGTGCGAGACAATCCCACGTGTGGCCTCCGCTCTGACTGCTGCAGTCGGGGCAAATAGTGTCTGTATTGACACGGTTCCTCAAGGGTTTGGAAACTAGTGTTAAAACACTGGCTGGCCAGGTCTAATCTCTTTACCGGCCATCAAAAGGTTGATCCTGACAACACAAAGCACAATAGGTGGGAGAGAAAGGCAAAACTTTACCTGGGGAAATGTAGGCACAAGAACTTCCTAGAGGGAGTTAATGAGGAGAAATACCAACACATGCTCTCCCCTTTCCCCCTTTATTGACATAGAAGACATCACTCGATATGGTATTCATACTTGATATCTAGTAGAGAATTCCAAAATAATGCATGGAATGTTGAAGTGTGCATTATATAAAGATTGTTTAAAGATTTCATTCAGGAATGAATGTTTTGTGTTAAAACATACTCTTTTCCATTTAAATCTCTCTCTCTCTCTCTCTCTCTGTCTCTCTCTCTCTCTCATGTTTGACTCGCTGCACGCAATCGATGTCTCTAAAACCTCTTCTGGCTAGCCACAAACTGAACTAAAAAGAAATTGTGTTCCTATCATCTGACATTTGTATTTGTTTCTTTTCTCCAGCTCCTTATTGGCTCGTGATCTGGATCTCAGTGAGGACAGTGATGCCGAGTCAGCGGTAAGTTACTTTCACCACTTCTCACTCGCCTTAAGACTTTATACAATGAGAAATAACACAATGGTACTCACTACCTGCTTGTGTTGTTTCTCTCCACACTTCGGTTCCCCCCCCCCCCACTCTCTCACTTGTCCATGACCGAGTTCATTTTGCGGCCTATACACTCCCGACTATTTGACAGATTTTCCTGGGGTGTACTCCCTCCTTCCCTCTCTTTTCGCGACCCCCGCTTCAAAGTGTTTGGGGGGGGGGGGGTCCATACATCCCATCACAGTCGGTACTAGTCTACTCCAGGGATAACCTAGTACGAAGACTCTCTGGTCTTCACTTTCCCTTGATTGCTTTTAGTGCTGGGTAAACGTTCATGAAGTGCCTGTCATAGCTGCTGGGGGAAAATCCAGTCGACTAGTCGACTTGGTGTAAGGGAGAGGAAGGATGCTATCCAACCTTTTTTTGTGTGCGTCTTGTTACAGTATCTGTGATTGCTGACTTCATTTCAACATTGGTTCTTTTTAGTGATACCTTTTCTTCAGTGGTTCCCTCTGATACTGTAAAGTGGTTTCCCCAAACCTTGCCGCCACTGTGTTTGTTCAAATGGTGCTCATTACATGAACCCACTGGGACAACATTTGTTGTGCATAGTTTGTCTTGAATTGCACATTATTTGAATTGCTGCTGTGTCATTAAGAAATGAAGGTAGTCAGATGTGATTAAGGTAGTCAGACGTGATTACGATAAGCCTTTCAGTTATATGCGCTGAAAACTTAGACCAATAGATACTATGGTGTATTTCGTTGACTTATCACTGAACAGGCATATTTTTGTTTTGTTTTTATTACATTTACTTTTTTGTGAGACATGAACGGCGAAGTCATTAGAACATTAGGGACAGACACACAAACACACACAAGTCCGAAAACAACATTCTCATAGAATTAAATCACCAACAATAAAGGAGATTTAGAAAGAAAATCCTCTGAAATCTCTCCCCCCCCCAACCTCCCAAGTGAGAGAATTAATATGAATATTAGTCGTAACCAATGCTCCTAATGATAAAAACATAGTAAACATCGCTTAGAATTTTTTGGTACCAATGATCTATGGGAAGGACCCGTTAGAATATTAGCTCAAAGAAAAAAACAAAGAAGACTTAGAGACGCAGTTGCAGTCGTGACCAAAAGTGAACGGTAGTGCTCAGTGATAATGTATGTCTGTTGCGGATAAGCTGTGATCTTTGACCTCCAGATTTATAGACGTGCGCTGTAAACAAATGGGGCGCTTGGGCTGGACAATGTTTTTTGTTACATGCATGACAAACAGATTATTTTTTTTACATTATCTTTTTTTTAAATTATAAGATAAGCATACAATTGAAAACATAGATTTTGTGTTAGTAAATAGATTTAAAATATTTTTGGCATTAAAAACAAATCAAACAAGCATGCACATCTTGAAATTCATAATGGGTGAAAAAGACCCGAGTTGATAATGTCTAGTAATGGTTGTATTAGTCCAATAATTCCTCCATTACAACCCTGGTCCCGCTGACCTGTGTTCCTCTCACTCAGTCCTCGGACCTGCTCATAAATCTCAGACTATCTTTCTTGTTTCTCCATCCCCCGCCATTGATTCCTCCTTGTTGCTCTAACTGGCACTGAAATGACTGGAAGGCAGAACATTGCACATCAACTGGGAGATGGGACGGCGGGTGGAGATCTGTGAGGGGGGGGGTGGAAGGATGTGTATGTTTGCACGTGGAACACTTGTAGGCCACTCTGAAGCAGGAGTCAGATAACTGTTTCGGACATGAGGGGGAGGGGGGCGAGAGTCGTGCCAAGAATCCAGTGTTAGAATCTGTCGACAGATACCTCCTATAGTTCTTGACACCTCTGTTTCTTGACTCCTAGAGTTGATCACTTGCGGTAACTGGACCAGTGGGGCTGTTGCTCCACATGATTCAATTCTTAGGACAGTACTGGAAGCAGTGGAGCCTCGGAAACACTCTGATCCACCCATTTCATATCCGAGTGTCAGTGTTGGGGTTAGAACATATGACTGTATTCTAGACCAAAGATTACTAAAGGGAAACTGTTCTTGACCTTGTTATCGCTAGATTATCCCCCCTCTAGTCTGCCCAAATCCACAAGAGTACGTAGCCCATCAACACATTATTGTAGACATTGATAGTTAACATCCTCCACACATTTGGAATGATTAGTACGCATGCCCAGACAGACCAATCTAGTCTCTTTTTCTGCATTTTCAAACTAGTTCACAGCGTGCCCTGCACCTCTTCTGCTAATGGACTGACGATGTGTCTCTGACCAGCGTTAAACATCCGTCCGCTGTACTTAGAGATAAGGCACTTTTTTTTCTTTCGCCTTTTAGGTTTATGGGGGAAAAGAAATGAAAGATATTGCATCACTGAGCTGGGTAAGGGATGGGTGTGTTCGCAGTGAGGAGATAAAAGTGGACAGGTCGGTGACTTATGGAAACTTGGGAGATGCGATATATCAGCGAGGTACAAGCCGAATAATATCGCAGGCGCTTGTGCAGAAATAAGTCTGTACTTATCTAACACATTTTCTCTGGGGGATTTTAACATTTGTTGTGGTTTGAGACTCGTGGGAATCTGTAGATCTATTTATGTGTAGCTCGAAGCTATAGCATTGAAAGGTGCCTTGATGATTGGAAAAAACGTAGGAAGTATTTACCTGTTGGTGTATAAACTAGATTGATCGAACTTCTATCTTGACGAAACAAAGCTCCTGATCTAAGCCGTAGAATAAGCTCATTTTTTTTTATTTGATGTTGGTATAGGCTGTTTTACTGTATTTGAGCACAAATTTGACCAGAAGAAATGACTGTACATAAAAGTATCAAAATTCAAGCCTCCGCTTGAGTTGTCCTCCTTGCTTAAGATTCTCTCTTAATATCAACTTGATGTAAATTGTGATCAGAGGTCTTTCTAGAGTCCTAAACTCAGTGGAAAGTGAAGGAAGTGAAAAAGAGTTCCAAACTGAGGGAATGCACTTTAAAAAAAAAAGCACCAAAAAAAAAAAACCCACTATATCGTGGCCCACCTACTTTATCTAAAGATATGTTATTTAGCGGATAGTGTTTAGATAATAACAACAAACAAACAAAACAAAAAACTCTCCCTTATCCATCTCTCTCATTCATGCCACCACTGACTGATTTCATGACATCTACTGACAACTAAGAGTTAGACATATTCACAGACAATTTCATGTATGTCACTTGTTTCAGTCTGAGGACAACACCAGCGCTAGCCAGTCCAAGAAAGGCAAAGTTATCAGCACACCTTCTGGGGCACCTGTCAAAAGGTAAGCTTTGCATGTCTTTGTGAGAGTCACATGTTTTTTTCTTACTTTCAGGAAGAGTGGTTAGGGGAGGGAGGTATAGGTAACATAAACCCCCGGGAAGGAAATGGGAAATACTTAATTAAAGTGGTATCCATCTCATTTCTTTCCTAACTTTTGGAGTATTTAACTTTGCAAGAGCTTTTCAATGTGTTTTTAAGTCCAATGCAAGTTCTGTATTGTGCATCGTTTAACTTGTGGACTCAAGTGCAGTGATCTAGTGTACCTGTGTAGCATTACTTTAAGAAGTTAGGTCTTGGGGGGCCCATGGTCAAACATAATGACTCCATTTTATGCTTCCGTACATGTACACATTGCTATCGTATTTGGTTATCAAGTTTTCCGAATGGACAATTTAATGTATACATTTCAAAGTTCGACTCTGTGTGTGTGTGTGTGTGCAGATAGTCTGTTTCAAATCACGTTCAAATGAGAAGGCTGGAAAACGTTCTCTGTCCTCCTACCTGCCCAGGTAGTAGATCTGTTTACCTGTGGCAGTGAATTCCTCATCAAGCACTATAAATCCGCACCTTGACATGCTCTCAAACCCAGCTTGTAGCCCCAAGCGTGCATATTTAATCGCAACCACCTCCCTCCCCCCTTCTCATGTTTGTTTCGTTTAGTGTCTCGCAATGATTGACTGGGTCCTAACAACACGCGTTGGCCTTGTTATATGTTGACATTTCAACAGTTCAACAGAGTAGTCGTTCATTGCGGAAGTCATAACAGACTTACAGGCTTGTTGCCGAGCTGCTAGATTTATAGTCTAGAAATAACATGTTAAGAAATGTTTCAATCTTTTCAAATCATTTGTGGACGACAGGTCATAAGATATTCTGTCTTATTTTAACAATGTAACTACAACACTCCAAAATGACTAATTGTCTCCCTTTTTTTAAAATGTATAAACTTAATGAATGTGTATGTTCGGTCTAATGTGGTTAAATTATTAACAAATTATCGTCTCATCACGAATTCCTTTTCAATTTCAACTGCACTGAAGAATCCAGGTGTACTCGATAGAAGAAATTTTTTTTTAATTAGCTTAAAAACGTTTAAATGTTTATGATGTAGTTAAATTAATTGGTCTAACTGTTAGATAGTTGAATCTGTTGAATTTGATTTGTTCTGTTTAAGCGTCGTGAAACCTCACCCACGACAATTACCCCCCCCCCCCACGAGAAGGCGTAATAAGCAGGAAATGATAGGGAAACACATTTTTTTTTTGTTTCGATTTGTTTGTGAAGTTATTTTTAGGGAACCACTCAACATTTTCTTCTCCCCCAGTAGAGAACTCTCTCGGTTGGTCGTTCTGCAAATAGCTCTGACTGGGGGAAATAGAACTCAACTGTTCTCTGCTGAAGATGGTGTCAGAACGTGCTTTAAATGTGAGCTGGCTCACCAATCTATGTGTGCCTTTGTCAGCTTGACGTCAGGCGCCATCTAGAACGCATGACAACTTTTTGATTCTTTGATTCTATTTCATGCTCACAGAACAGTGTTCAGTGCTGTACCATTATTCCATTTCCCCGTTTATAACAGCATAAAACGATGTTAATGTCGAAATGTTTAAGAAGTGAATATTGTATTATTTTTTTTTTACGTTAATATGACACAACGATAAAAAACAAATCAATACGTTGGGTTGCAACAATAGTTCAGCCAACAGGCTAGACATTTTGTTTATAAGCTTCAGCTTGTCTTATAGTCATTCTCCCCCCAACCCTCCCCGGTTTAAAGTTCAACGTTTCATTATTAACTTATTGTTCGCTGACTAAAAGGAATTCAAACTACAAGGTGGATCTTGTCTTGGAAATAGACCACTAGACCTTTGGGAGTTGTCATCTAATTAGTTGTTTGTTCTTGTTCCTGTGGTATAGCACGTGATTTGGTGGTGTATTCTATCCGAATGTTTCCTTTGCAATTATAGCCTTGTATTTCCCATGGGCTCTGTACACTGTATGTCAGTCCTGTCATTCATAGAATGGAACAAAAAAAATACATTTCATTTTTTTCTTCTTCTTTTTGATGTTCCCCCTCAACCAATTTTTTTTAACCCCTTCGTCATAGAACAATATCTTGTAATTGATTATGCCCCCCCTCCCCCCTTTCCAGATGTCCAACACAAAAGCAAACCAGACACCAAATCTCGGGTTTTGATATTGCGCAATGGCCGCCTTCTTCTTTTCTACACCCACTTTCAGCCTCCAGCCCGCATTTCGTCGCCTTCCTCCTCCTCCTCCACTTGTGCCGGGCCAATCCGTCCAAGTTTAGATTCCGTCCACCAGCTCGCCACTAAAAAGACATGGGGAAGAGGCCCTCGGGGCCGTGGGCCACTGCTGGTCTAATCGGAAATGAGATTGATCTGAGGCCGGTGGGCGTGAATGCATTGTATGATTAGCTGGACGACTCGAGGCGGCTCACGGGGACACCTCCATACTGAATTGTAATGCCTTTTGACCCCGGCACGCTATTACCATATTGGACAGAGTCGAGAGAGAGAGAGACTGGGTAAAGAAACACAGAGAAAAAAAAAAGGGGGGGGTGAAGTAACAGTGTTGTTTTTAAATACCAGTCATGTCTACTTTGAAAAAAACAAACTTTCAAGAAAGATTTACATATCAGTGTCACAATGTGATATTTATAAATATCCCCGACATTATTTCCAATCAATCATCCAAAGCTGAATTTAGATATCATTCCGCTGAGTTCAGGTTCCCTTTATAAGCTTAGGTTGGATACGATATGTAGCGAACTTCATAGGTTGTAAATTTACTGTCTCTCTACGCCACAAACTGTGTTCAACTGAGACTTCAATCTGTACGTTGGGAAAGGGGGGGGGGAAACAAAGTTGTTTTTTTTTCAACGAGTTTAAAATCCAATGATTGACTTCACTTTTTGTCATTGATTGGGGAGCGATAAGATTAACGTGTGTTTGTGTGTGTGTGTTATGGGGACAGTAGGGGAAGTACATCACGTTTCTGTGATCACGTGTTACTATAAATACACCTCCCCCCCTTCCGGTTTGCGTTCACTTGGCATAGCGCTATGGGAACACCAATTCTCTCAGGACCCACTGTTGACGTCAAGAAATGTTGACCCCGCTTGACTTGTCCAGGTCTGACCATTCAATGCGGACATTTGTATCGCACGCGTGCATAGGAGTACTAAGGCGTCGTGTCACTGCTGATTCACAAGAGTTACAGGTGGAAACATCTGACAGTGTCAAACTGTCAAGAAATGAATGACCTCAAAGCTGACAATATTTTGGGATCAAATATATTTTGAGTCGTTCTTTTTACATTTGGAATCGTATTGCTGCCCCCCTCCCCCCAAATCTTATGTTTGATTGTGCCACACACGATACATTCCAGACTCCGTCTTGTCAGTTGGATGACTACATTATAAAGTTTGTGTAACATTATTGTCTGACAAGCCCCAAAAGTTCACTAAAAAGAATGGTTTCAGTTTCCCTCAGCTTTGGGCAAGGTTCCAAATTTAAGGACCATCCGTCCGTTTGTTGTTTGCGTGGTAAGTTTATCTTTACGATCTCCCCCTTCTCTCCCTGTCCCTCGCCTTCTTCACAGACTTAGTCTGGAAATCTCTGTACCAAAAACTGCCGTTGGAATTAGCATATTCTATCAAGTGTCTCAAGACTGGCCGTCTGGCTAGGGAGGACTGGACTCGTTTCTTTTTCTCTCTCCAAGCAATGAGAGAGGGAGAGGCTGTAATTGTACATTCAGTAGCACAACCTTTGTTTCCATTGATTTGTTGGAATACAATTTTCAAGCCCAATGCCTTGTTGGCGTTATTTGATGGACTTTAAGGCTGGAGACTCTAAAATATTGAAAACAGTGTAAACTTGCACCGCTTCGAGACTAGAATTGTTATGAAGCACACATTCCACCCAGATGGGAGAGTTGCTGTACATGATGTTAGATTTATTTATTACGCTGGTACTGTTTAAAATGTAGCATATGTTCGAGGTATTGAAATAATTATACAAGCCAAAGAAAGAGTTGAACAAAAAATAACTGAAAGCTATCTTGCCATAATGTTAGCCTTTCAAGAAAGTCTATACAGTAATAATAATAGCAACAAGAAGGATTGAATAAGAGGAGCCAAACGAATCAAACGGACGAAAGAAAAATACTATTGACATAATGAAATCATTCCTCCGTATGAAGAGATGTGATTATAAGTCTCTGTCAGACAACGAATGTATTCTTGTTGCCAGTCAGAGGGCGGTAGTGATGCAGACATGCCACATCACTAGAAAATTTCTCAGTGGACACTGTTTAAGGGACTACAATGAATTTGGTTTCTCTCTTAATGAAGCTTGACCATGGCAGTGCCAGAATGAATATTAGTTCCTGTCTAACGTAAAAATAATAATAATCTGAATTATCTACTAGGAAATGTGTCTTACACTATGTGCATGACACACAAAACAAAACATTGCAACAACTCTGTCCTGCTCTAGACTCAAAGCCTAAAGAGAAAAAGAAAAGAATGTTGCTTTTTAGTTGTTGTTGTTTTCATTCTTTTGGATTCCGTGTATTATTGATTTCTGCTGAGAGTTCTAATTAGATGGCACTCGCCCTTCCTGATCGTACATCAACTAGCTCGCTTACCGTCTGCTCGAGACTTGATGTTTTGGCGGGAACCTTTTTAGCATGTTGATTAATAAATGGGCTCATTTAATGTCACGTTCTTTTTTTCCCCCCATTGCTTTAATTGTGTTTATGGTTTGTATGGCAACATGAAAACTGTAGGAACTGTTCATTTACATTTGTGCTCCATTATTTCCTCCTTTCAAAAAAATCTTTTAATATTATAAGCGAAATGTAATATTTTCATGGGTGTTCTAAAGTACAAGTGTATCATTCTCTGCTATGTAGCCGTAGCCCTCCAGTGCAAAGTGGTTGTGGTGGTTTCTTGTTATTGATTCATTGTAGCTCCACTTTCTGCTCCTGTCTAAACTATTGGCCCGCTGAGAGAGCACGCAATAGAAAGGCTTTTAATTAACAAATGGATTCTTTCGATGGTCATTGATTGTCCCCTTCCTCTTTTGTTTCTTCATCACCTGTCTTCATTTCATTCCCTTAAGGCAATTGACTTGAACCATATTTTATGTACACCCCTCTTCTTTAGCATTCTAAATGTCTTCCCCCCCCCCTAGACTCTATTTCTATTATCTTATTATTATTCTATTTTGTGTGTTGTACTTTTTGAAATGTCCTCCACGTTGCTGAAGCCTGTTTTATCAACGGACTAGCGTGCAGATGTTTGCATTGTTCTCTTCGCTCGTGACATTCAATACAAACTCCTCCGTCCTACCCAACCCTCGCCCTTTAGGGTTTTTTTTTTCCAGACTGCCTTAAAAAGCAAAGTAATGATTCCCATCCGTTGGGGGGGTTAGAGCTAGCATGTCAAGCTGACTATCTAGCACTGGGTTGGCCGTATAGATTTGTTGTTTTCATTTCACGCTGTCTGTTGTATAGATGATTAGTCTTGGTTACGTTTTATTGATTCGAGTTTCATCCTCTTTGATCTAAGCACCATTGTCTAAAGGACACATTACTGGAACTTGGACAAGAAAGTCTAATGTTATCGCTGACAATATTAAAACTGTATGCATAGAGTGCACGCTCGCACACACACACACACACATTGCTGGTTCGCAGACTTGGTGCTTAGAAACGTTTTGTTTTAGTCTTATTCAACTGAGGACGACTTTTGGGTCCTTTTGAACCTACTACGGTCCTCATGGAGTGGAATAATTGGAGCGTGACTGTAAAATGTTGGTGTGTGTGCGCTCTCACCCCTGTCCCTATTACGTGTGTCTGTGCTTGAGTTAAAAGGCGAGAGCATCTTACTCCTACTCAAGGGATTCTGTTCCAAGTGAAAAGGACACAACGTCTTGTAGTCTAGGCTGAAATCAAACAACAACAATCAAGTGTTGTGTCCAGCTGTAATGAGTGGAGTGTACTTCTAGACAGAGATTGTCAAGGCTCGTGACGTTATCTGTTGTTTTGTTTCCAAGTCGAGTTGCTTGAGTTGATTGATTGAAGATGCGCTTTAGCCCTTACCAGTGCCACAACTCTTTAGTAGCACTTGTTGCTATCTTCACTCTGACCTTTCGTCTTGATCTAAACACACAGAATGTCATCAGAAATAATCCATAACAATTTCAGGGTCCTTTTTTTTCCCTCCCTCATTTACTAAATGTCAGATATTTCCTTTGTTAATTGTCCACCTCCTAAATTATCTTATAGCGGAAGCGTAGCCCGGGAAGAATTATGTCTCTCCACCCTACCCCTTCCGGGGCCACCTTCTTTAAAATAAATAAAGGAATGCACAGAACGGAACAAAGGTTTATTCTTTTGTCAAAGAAAAGTATTCCTAGAAAAACGTGTATTTCTCATACAGAAATTTCTTATTATTAAGCTCAATAATTTACCGAACTAATGTTATTGGATTGAAAACATTTAATGTATTGTTTGCGGTATTTATTTCTAGTCCAAACTCTCCTTTAGCGCAATGTCCATAGTTCATTCGGTATTTGACTTGAACTATGGCATGGACTATTAGTTCATTGGTTGACCTTTCAGTTCTAGATCTAGATCTGTGTCACATAGTGCTCTGTACACATGTAGAAAACAAAGAAGTGTAGATTGTCTTTCCAGAAAGTTCGATCGCTGGCTTACAGAAACGTCCAATTGCTCAAGAACAGTGTTAATGCCTTTCACATTCGGAGAGGCTAGAAAATGGTCAAGTTTGATTTCTTGTCCAAATGTTTGAGCACCCCATGCACACACTGTTCTTTCGGTTTGCGTCTTTTCAATGTGGGATTCTTAGCGGATATTTGGATTTGTTTGGGTTTGAGAATTCTTTGGTCTGCAAGTTTCAACGCAGTCTATGTATAAAAAAAATGTCGTCACTAACTCAATATACTATTTGGGAATAGAATGAGAATGTGACCTAGAAATCGCCCCATTTTTTCCCTGATCCTCAAACACATAGCCTACTTCCTCTTTGAGAAATCCTTTTCTAATGACATCCTGTCATACGTTTTCCATTTTATTCAATATCTTCACCCTCTCTCCCTCTCTTTCTCTCTCTCTCTCTCTCTCTCTCTCTCTCTCTCTTTCTCTCTCTCACACACACACACTCTCTCTCTCAAATGAAGTTCGCCCCCCCCCCTTTGTGTTAAATATTGCAACATTTCCCAGAAAAAAATTCCTGTCTTTGTTTGAACCTTGCTAGTCAACATTTGTCTGCCTTGTGCACTAAGCTACGTGTGCACTAATATGTAGTGCATTTATCTTAGCGCTTTTCACTTGTAAGAAATAATGGAAACTAACCTTTGAATGTTAAAGCAAAGCGCTATTAATATAATTAAACAGCCCCCCCTCCCCTCATGGAACACTAAGAGGGGAGGGAGTTGGCGAGGTCTCTCTCAAGTATTGCATGACCTTCTTTGTCTTGTCGCCTGTTTTCATGGTTAGTTGTGTTTTAATACATTCGATAATGTCTGCCCATTAATCAGGA
Organism: Biomphalaria straminea; assembly: GCA_021533235.1. Lineage (NCBI taxonomy): Eukaryota > Metazoa > Mollusca > Gastropoda > Planorbidae > Biomphalaria > Biomphalaria straminea. Next base: position 31,754 of record JADKLZ010059822.1, on the reverse strand, counting down.
GAGATCGATAGCGCCAATTGTCTGAGCGTGTGTGTGTGGCTCGGGTTACAGCTTCCTGTTCTCTCTTGGCTATTGTGAGGCAGGCTGGGACGAATTTCACCAAACGTTCTCGGGCACCCAATGGAACTGGGTGCATTGGATCAAGTCTGTCTGTGCCCGTGTGTCTCTGTCTGTGTCTGTTCTTTAATTGCCCTGGAAAATCTGGCTACGTTTGCGATCTGATCGTTGCGCTTGGTTGGATCCACGCCTCCTCACTAGCCCAGCCGTTTGTGTGTGGTTCTAGATCACAATGACAATATTGAAAGTTTGCAGACATGAAGCCCCATTACGTCTGAAGTTTGCTCTTGCACAATCTTGAGACATTTTTACGTGGTATTTTTTAAACACACTCTTTGTTACAAGTTATTTTTTTTAGTGTCTTTTAAAGGCTAGTGTGTGTGGGGGCAACCTTTATTCAATCTGTCTAGAAGAGCCTAGAATTATTGAGTAAGGCAGGGCCTAATGTTGCCTAAAGTGACTAGGACTAATTGAACTTGTCACTGCGGCTAATGATTGATTCTAAAGATGCAACTTGCAATGTAAACTTGTTAAAGAGGTCTCATAAACTTGCACTTTGAAATATGCTTGGTGCGACTGTTGTTGTAGAAGTCTCTTGATTGATGATTGGATACGTTTCTTACACCTTCACTTGTCCTATTGGGCCACCACACATGATCCGTCCACCGTCTTTCTCCATTCCTCTAATAGGGTCTCTTTCAATTGTGTGTACGTGTGTGTTAATAATAATAATTATTATTGGATATATATATATATATATATATATATATATATTCCTTATTGGAGCAAAGTAGTAATAAAACTAGTTTTTCAGGCAATGCCCAATCATACAGAGATCCTGGTCTATCTACCTATTTTATGTTGGGACACACAAACACACACACACACCAACACATACACAAAGTTAAAGGTAGTAGCTAAAGTAGGGACATTGGTCTCGTAGACTGGAACTGATAAGGCTGTTTGAAATATACTATTGAGTCCTATGTTTTAGGGTTCCATAAAGACTTGAGCTCATGGTAAACTATAAAAAAAAAAGGTTGTAATGCATATGAAGAAATACATCAAATATGTGTAAGATTTATTCGGGGTGGCGGTGACACTCTGCCCTCTCGTTATAGTGTCTTGGTGGAACATATGGTTGTGTATGAGCTGTGTTCTACTTTTCACGTAACGGACTTAGATCTAGGAGGTATCAACTATCCAGGACATCCTTCTATCTGACTACATAGTCGTACATTTCTCTGTGTGTAGGGGAATTGTTTTGGTGTACAAAGTGGGCACGCTCAAATGTACTTATTATGGGGGGGGGCGGAATGGAGCGGGAGAGAAATGAATAATTACTAGTCAACCTGGCGCAGCTCCACTGACGGGTTCAAATGTCTCGTAGGGAGAGTTGATGTACGCACGTAGACCAGAACCAATTAGAACGCCACCTAATTTCACTTCATTTGACTTAGCATTTGACATTTGAAGAGCCACGCATTGGAGTGTGACCTCAAGCAGCTCCAACACAAATCTTCTGTTCAAGCCTCTCCCTTCCCCCCACCCCTAAGTAAATACATGTATTGATCCAGGGTAAGACAAGACCTGACCTTGTCACCAACATATGTACAACTAAACCAGATACCTCCATGCCTCCTACTTCTCTCTCTCTCTCTCTCTCTCCTTCTTTCTTTCTCAATCGACATCTTGCTATTCAGTTGTGAAAGATAATGCATTTCTCTGTCAGATTTCGGTGCTACCTGTTAAAGGTAGATGCAGCAGGTATAGAACTTGGGGGAACATGGCAAAATGAAAACTTGTAACACCAACTCTGTGGGCTCAATAGTTCTCATTGTGGGAAGAGGGTACATCCGTTTGTCTTGTGCACTTTGTTCTTAGGGTAGACCTTATCATTTTTAGTTTTTACATCTTTTTCAGATAAAAAAGCAAAATAAATAAATAAATAATAACTGTTTCTGCTTGATGTGTAATGATGGATAAAGTATATAACTTGAAACATGAATGTTTTAGTTGGGAGGGGGGGGGGTGAGGTCTACAGAAAGCACATTAGCTTCTTGTTTGATGCTTGTATTATACAGTTATATGTAGGGGTATGTTAGTTCAAGTCAACACCATTGTCCACATATATCTGATTGAAAGTTGGTGTTTTTGGTCTGATACATGTACACAGAAACAGGATCTTGACTTTTTTCTTAGTCACAGAGAGTGAGATCTAGATTGTTTGTATTCATGCTGTTTTATTATTTGTTTCAACTGAGTCATGAAGCTAAAGAGCATGCGATTCAGACATAAATAGTTCATGAATATTCATTTTAATGTAGTTTTGTCTTTCTTTGGGTTTGTCCAAGAACCTTTAGACAGACCAGGATAATAGGAATAAATTGTTGTGATCTGAACAAAATAAAGTAGGCTACAACCCTGTGCTGCAGTTAATTAATACCCAAACTTTTTTTGTCTCTTTTGGCTTTTTTTCACATCATATTTCTTTTTATGTTGATGAGATCAAATCAATAGAATTACTTTGAGAAATAAGTTCTTCTCAAGAACAAAAGAGAGTTAAAGTTGTTTGTTGTTGCTGTTGCCAGGGTCCAATCTGATGAGTCTTCCAGTAGCAGCAGCAGCAGTAGTTCAGACTCAGACTCTGACGAGGATGATAATGAAGAGAATGATGAACACATTGACAAGCCATTGGAGTTTAGAAAATCTGATAGAAGGTAAGTTAGTAGCTGGTGGGCTAGAATTATTTACAAATAAAATGAAGTCATTGAGCTTTCTCTTTAAAGATCACGTTTTTTTTTTGTCTTGCACAAAAATGAGAGACCCCACTTTCAGTTCTTTTTTTCCCCCCCTCTTTCAAAGATTGAGGCTTAGAAATAAGATCTCAAGTACAATATTATTTGCTGTAGAGTTTAGATCAAAAGAAGTTTCATCCAGTGAACATGCAAGTTCATATCCTCAGGTCATCGTCCAGCAGTTCCAACTCTAGTTCTGACAGCAGCTCTGAGTCTGAGAGTGAAGCAGATGAGGATGAAGATGAGGCCAAAGCAGAAGTCAGTGAAGAGGTGAAGATGGCCCCTGAGAAGACACCATCTCCTGTCTACAAAACTTCTTCTATTGGCACACCCAACAGTGTTGATGTAAGTTCCCATAATTTAGGAAGACAGTCAAATCTGAAATTATGTATACAGTTTTAAATTGCAAGTTTTAAAATTCTGACTTGAAGTTTTGCTAGTCTTCACACAAATAATAATTTTCTTCTTCTCAGAACCAAGACACAAGTATAAGTTGGAGCTTAGGAAATTTCATTCAGTCAGGAAAGAAAAATTCTACATCTCCAGTGGCTGCAAGTCCTTCCAAACCATTCTCACCACCTCCTATTCATGCATCACTTGCACCAGTTCATCCAAAAGAGCATTCAGATCTGTCACACCCTAGAACATTAAAGGCAATAGGGCCTTGTAAAAGCATGCCCTTTGATGTGCAATTCTCTTCCAAACATTCTGGGGATGAAGATTATGATCATCAGTCAGATGATGAGTCTGGTGAGGTTTTTAAGTCTAAACCTTCTCACCAGCCATCAGTTAGGAAACATTCTAGCTCTTCAGTCAAGGATTTGAAAGCTAGAACAGATCAGGTAGAGGACAACAGGAATCATTGGCCTAAAGACAGTAAAACCATGGAATCTCCACCCAATAAAAAGCCTGGTGTCACATCTGTGCTCAGGTCTAGTGATCCTGCAAAAAAGGGTGGAGCATCTTCCATCAGTTCCTTAGAAAGAAACACCATCAGCAAGAAGCATCCTTCAAGAGCAGGCTCCAGCTCTGATGATGAGATTGATGTTGTTGGATACACTCCTGAAAAGGCCAAGCACCAAGCTAATAATGTTCAGCAAAAAGGTAAGCCTGAAATGCCTTTCCCCTCGGGAGCGCTGTCAACAAGCAGTGATGAGGACAATCACAAGCTTTTGGCAACTGACAAGAATGCACCAAATCATATACCAAAACACACCAAGAGGAAAGTCAGTGCTAAGGGTGATAGCTCTAATCTTAAAGACATTTCAAAAGACACACCGAATCCTGGAGGGTCAAAAGACTCCATTTTACCCTCGGATTTGGAATCCATGATTCATCCTCCCAATCTTTTATCACCCATCCACACAGCACACTCTCCATCACCAGCACCTTCTTCAAAACCACTTCCCTCTTTCCGGAACTCTTTCTCTCCACCGCCACCAAAAGCCAGATCACCTATTGTCACAGTATCTCAAAGTGGAGATGGAAGTCCTGCTCCAAGGTTAGTGGTCCGGGTACAAAGAGCCTTGGTCAATGACAAGCAGCTGAAAAGGCTGAAAGAGAAAAAAGAGAAAATCAGAAATGGTGGGAAGATTTCCAAAGAGGTGAAGTCTGTGGAACCTTCAGCAAAGTCTGAAGTTGCCTCTGATTCCCAAAAGGAAGCCAGAGTGCCTCCTATTTCAGACAATAAGTCTTTTATAAGTGTAAATAGCACCAGCAGCATTAAAGACAAGAATCCATCTTCTTTAACTCAGAGTGACAAAGTCGCCAATGGAACTGTATCTAAAACAAAACGTAAAGCTGCTGTCTCTGAGACTGATGACATTGGTGATGGAACTGCTGATCATAATCACAAAATTAAAAAACCTCACAGAAAAACTATAAATCCATTGTTGGAGCCAACGTCTACATCTTCCACATCATCTATTGGCTCTGACATCTCCACCACCACCAATGTTGCGGACTCCAAATTCAACAAATCATTCAATACCAGTGTTGACTCTTTACCCAATAAACCTAGTGCTGTGAAAAATCTTGACTTTGCTCAAAAAGATGAAACGGATTCTCCATTGGATGAATCCAAGTCTGAACCACTTAAAAGTTCTAAAAGAAAATTGGAAAATGGGGATGAATCTCTATCAAAGAAGGTCAGACCCGAACTAGTGAGGTAAGAACTGGCAATTTAGTTTTAGTAGCTTCTTAGTAGAGTAACATTTGCATTTTATATTTGGAAATTCAACATTGAAACCAAGGTATTAGTACTTCTATTTATTGCCCATTTGTAGAGACAGAAAAACAAATTCTGTCCAGGTCATCTCTAGGAAATGGTCTAGATAAAGTGTCTCTTATTTAATACAGAAATACTTTATTCATGATCACACCAGTTCTTTGCTACAATTGCACCTAACAGGTGATTAGAATGTGTTTCATTGGTTAATTTTGTTTTTCACTATGACTTTTTAAAATTGTTTTTAAAACTGTGTGCTATAACATGCTCAGTGCACTCTGGTCTCTTATAGACATGGGGTGGAGGGTGTATCTGGGAGAATGTTTTGGTGTTGCCTTTAATAGCCAACTGTTCCCTTGCCACCCAGCTACACATTATAGAAATTCCAGCCCTTTGTATAAACATTGACTTTTCGGCTGTTACAAAATAGGTTGTTTTTTATTCTTAAATTATCACAGAATTATTGTTAGTTTTGTATAAACCTCTTTTGTAAGCTAATGGAAAATACCTGACTACATCAGCTTTCCATTTACTAAACCCACTTTAGTTTATGACAGTGATAAGGTCATTTCAAATAATCTTCAACAGATTATGTGTAAGTAAGTAAATGTGTAAATGAAGAGACTAACAAAATTGGCTCAAGCTGTCAATCTCTGTGAACCTTAGCTGAATAGTTACAATTTATAATCTGTTTTTCTAGTGAGACTGCCCCATCAACAGAGAAAAACACATCCAACACACCTAGTCAGCCAGCGTCTGTCAGATCCAGGAGAGACAGCAATGCTAGCAGTTCCAGTAGAGGAAGTCAGCAATCCCTTAAAAAGCCTAGCAGGCGTTCTTCCACCAGCAGCAATAAAAATAGCAATAACAATAACAACATTGATAAAAAGGTAAACAAGTTTGTCACCCTCGTTTCCATGATGATTTATTCTACTTGTGTATCAATATCTATGAAAAGGATATCATTGTTTGTTGGCTTGATAAATGAACTCTGCTAAGATAGACAACTGTGTTCACTCGTATTTATTCTAATTCAAATTTTGCTTACCCTTTTAATGCCCTTAAAAACCTGAACTATAACAATCTAATAGTAAAGAATATGTAGATCTACAAATTCATAAGAGTATAAATCTCAAAGTATTATTATGTGATCTCAAGGAACCAACAAATTTCAGTGCTTTTTATCAAAGATAATTTTAGACAAGATTCCTTTGGTTCTTGCTTTTTGAAAGAAGACCAAAAATGATAATATTGTAGCTACACCTTACAGTTTTTGAGTAAGCTTTAGTCCAAATTTAATGTGTCTTTATATCACTATCTCAAGGATTGGTTTGTGCAGCTAGTTAATATTTTTTCAATTCTTCTCACCACCAGTCCAATGCACATATCACTAATGGACCTGACCTTCCTTTCCACCACTATGTGAATGGCAATAGTCGAGGACTGCCCTCCAACTTACCTGTACCCGAAGACATTCAGTGAGTAGTCTGTTTGATGATTGGCTAGTGATTCCTTTTTAAGTTGGATGTAGACCAGGATTGACAGTGCATGGATACCTCACCAATGCTGTAACATATGTTAGCTCTGAAGAAAAGAAACAAGCACATTTTATAGATAAACATAAACAACGGCATTTGAGGATAGATTTTTATAGTAGGGGGAATGGTGGGCAAAGCACTTGACATTCAAATCAAATATTCTGAACCTCAATGCAGCTGGTATTTTAAATTTAACATAATAGTCTGAACCTCAATGTGGCTGGTATTTTTAATTCAACATTTTATAGTATCCTTGAGCCTGCCCATAAGCCATGACACATTCCTTACACACTAAGTTACAGGTAAAGCTATCATCACTGGCCTCATTTAAGGGATCTTTGATCTAATTGCTTGTTCAATATTATAACTGTCAACAATAAAGTACAGTCAATTTCATCATAAAGTGCACAAACATAGCCTGCGGTTGTGCCTTTAACTATATATAAATGCTATTAACGGTAGTTAAAATGTACTTAGTGAACTATGTGTACTTTTTTAGTGAAATTGTTTACCATTAAATGTACTTAAGAGAGTGGCAACATTTTGTTTTATCATCTTTTAAGTTGTACCATCAGAAACACATTGATTAGATATTGATCTCTTTGTGGTGTCAGCTGTTGTCTTCAAAGGATGATAGTAGTTCTCTTGTTAATGACACTATCTTTCAATTTAAAACCCTATAAATTGACTGAGTTTTATAAATATATTGATTGAAAATTGCTACGGCTCTACTTAATGTCCGCCGCTACTTTTGGTTTATATCGCTTGAGTTAGAATAGATTATTGAAAATGGACATAAAATGTTTTGCTTCATATTTGGAGTAAGTGTTAACAATGTGCATCAAGCAATAGTAATTTATATTAATAGTAGAACTCAACTAGCTGAATTCTGCCCATATAGTATATAGTTCATAGTAAGCCTTTTTTTTTAAAAATACATACATTTTATCTTTATTTATCTACTGGCATTTTTAATGTTTCTTCAAAACACTAAGAAGTGGTTTTCTTGTACATAATAAGGCATGACATTTATCAATAACAATTGCAACTTGTGGCTCCATGGAGTATTTTATATGTACCACTGGACGCCAAAACAAAATGTGACTTGAATATTTATTTGTGTATTGTACATAATAAACGTCTTCATATGGTTTCAATTATTTCCCTTGTCTAGGCTACAAAAAACGGAGCATTATCTTGCAAGGGCCAAGGAGCACAAACATATGGCAGATAATAAGGTTAGTTTTACATCATGCTCACATTCTGGCTACTTTTATAGTGTCTTATACTTATGACTTGTATCTGTTCTCTTTCTATAGGCATTAAACATCTAGCTAAAGTATATATTGAAACAATATATTTTCTAGTCTTGTTACATTAATGGAGTTCATCCTAATCATTAATACTGGTATAGAACTGTTCTGTTTTATTCAAAATAAGTACACTTTTCCAGTACATAGCTTTATATTTTCTAGCAAATACCACATAGGATTGAATTTCCAGCTTTTTAAATTTTTGTAGCAAGACTGTCCTGTGTATTTGAGTTTATTGTATCTGTGTTTGATCAACAGAAGGACAAATTGGCAAGATTTGAGCCTTACTTAAGGTCAGGGCTGAACTTTTTCCTGGCTGGTTACACCATTGAGCAGGGTAAAAAAGACCTGAATGCCAGCTACAACTTGTATAATGATACTTCTAATTTATTACAGTAAGTAGACCACCACATTGTTGTGTTTGATCTTTTGGTTACCAATATGGGGGACTGATTTCATGGAACTGGATGGCTGCCTGGTCCTGTGATATACACTCTTGATGGTCCTGGGTTTAAAGCCTCCTCACTGCCATTCGCCACCCTCTTGCAGAAGGATTAGTCTCGGATGCAATAATCTTCTATTCTGAAGGAACATTCATCCAAAGCATGTAAATATATACAACTGAGTGTCAAGTGTGCTTAGTCACAGAGTATGTCACATTGAGTCTAACCTGTATCCCTTTTTGGTGCAGGAGTTCCCAAGAAAGATTAAAGATGAAAATGTTTTATCATTTTTAGTGCCTCATACAATGTTGTAGTTTTTTGTTCACATTATGGTATTAGGGCAGGTGGAATAGAGGTCATGGCATTTGTCTGCCAGCACAATATTCAAATATTTCATCTGCAACCGTGTAACTACTGTTTCTCAAAGTTACATGTTATTTTTTAACTTTTAGCAAATGGTAGTTGGGGGGAAAGCTAATTGATGGAGTTATCCCTCCTGCCCTCATACAAGTGTCAAATTCATGAAATAGCTTGCCTTGCATCCCCCACCTGCCATTTCCTTACATGAAATGAATGTAACTTTTGACTTATGTGGTTTGCATATAGACTTTGGAAAGTGTGTGCTAGGCCTAGTGATATACTGTTATGCGCAGGTGACCACATTTTTTTAATTCACTGAGACCAAAGAACTGCCTCATGTAATATAACCACTGACATTTGCATGCAATTATAGAGGCCCTACAATCAGTTCATCTAGATATATCTTGTATTAGAGTGCAGTCAGAACTTCCTTACTGTTACATTGAAACTTCTTTAGTTCACTATCTTGTGTAAATACAAAGGGTTCAGTTATAAAGACTTTTGAAACATATTTTCTTTCATTGGGAATTTTCAAGTTGGTTTTTTATATTTGATTTATGATGGTGTCTCTTATGTGAATAACTGCAGAGGTCTAGATCTGTGTTTTGTGACAGGAATGTGTTGAGACAGTCAACACTTGGATCTGGTTGAGCTCTCCATGCTTTCATTAGGCTAATTAGTGCCTGTGACAATACTTGGACTGACTCTTCTTTTTGGCCTGGAGAGTGATTGTGTGTGTATGCAATGAAGAGAGAGAGAGAGAGAGGTGTGGGTCTTGTGACTGGTGGGATCTTGTGCAGTGAAAGAGAGAGGAGCTTCTCTGTTTACCTAGTCAGGAGGAGGGAGGGAGAGAAGAGGGGGGGGAACAGGTTGGGGAGGGATACACTTGTCAACAGCTGTGGGCTTGAAATATTGGGGGATTATTTTAATGAGGTGAAATGGGCATAATGACTTTTCTCTCTCTCTATTTTTTCCTTCTTTACTCCTCTCTCTTATCTCTCTTTCGTATCTCTCTTTTTCTTCTCTCCCTCTTTCCTACTTCCATACTTTCTTCTCCTTCTTTTTGTTTCTCTCTCTCCCCTCATCTTTTTGTGTGATAAAACTAGAAAAAGTAGAGTGGGGAGGAGCTAGGCTTTGACAAAGGATTTAATGGTGACATTAGCACACAGCAAGATGTCCATCAAGAAAGTAGCTGAGCTTATTGAAGGGTTGTCAGCAAGTCATTCACAGTCCTCTAACCTCTGATGTTCAGTAGGGAGTTCTTGGTCTTGGTCACTGTAATCACAGTCCTGTTACCTCTCTATTGTCCTGTAGGGAGTTCTCAGTCTTGGTCGCTGTATTTATTTTTATTTGGCTAAAAATCAATTTGATTATAATTTGTTAAATTTCTTAATACAATGTAATAGTGTGACTTGATAGATGAGGACATATCTAAAATATGATAGAAAAAGAGAGAGTGAAAAAAAAAAGGGGGGGGGGGTTAGGCCTACAGAAAGTAAAAAAAAATAAATTAAAAAATTATAAGTTCATCTAGGCAGACACTGGTCTCTGTATGAAATGACTCTCCTAACATTTTGTGTTTGTAAGAGTTTCTTTGTTCTAAGTCTGGGTAAACTTGTATCAGCACACACTTCTAAGTTCAACATTAGTTCCTGCCTTGAGCTCATTGAGATTTAAATATTTCCTATTTCCAGATATGTTATTAGAATGAGAGCCAACAGCAGTTCTAACCCTGACTCCAGTGACAAAGAAAGAAAACTGATAGTATTAATGTAAGTCCACAGTCTCATGTAATATAAGTCCTTATATATTTTTAAAGACCTTTACTTTGTCATTTAGACAATATATTATATGTTTATAAATCATCAATGCCCCGCCACCCCCTTTTTTTTTTCTTCAGGTGAGTGTGTCTGCATGTGTGTGAGTGTTGTACATGCCATACGGGCTGTGCCCATTAAGTTAATCTCCTGAATTCATGAATAGCTCCACTGGATGCTTTAGGTTACCAATTATGTAAAAAACACTATTGATTGTCTGCTTCTTGCCTAGTAGAATAGACAATGTGTAATCAGGATGTCCTATACCTTCAGAAGTGCCAGACTCAAACAGCTGTACCAGTCATGGGGAGGGAAGGGGAAAACTCATTGAAGTGAAAGATTTTATCCAGACCCATGTTTTGTTTTTTAAAGTCATAATATTGTCTGGTATTTTGTTCATCTATCTTTTAAACTAGGAATTAAAAAAAAAAATCTTATCGTTTGATGCATTTCGTGAAATTAATGCATAACACTTATGGTTTATCACAGAATCCGGCTCAGAGCTTTTTTAAACCACAGATTGTATACTTTACGCAAGCCAGAAGTGAGTAAATTGAAGAAAGTGATTGATTCTGAACAAAGCAGCAAGGTATAATTACCAATAATGTATATTTATTTAGCCAAAATATTAACCTTCCCCTTCCACCCCTTTTTTGTTCCTCCCAAAAAACAAAAAAAATAATTTCCCTTCAGTGTTTTTGATAGTGTTTGATGTCTGTATTTTACAGTTACAACATTCTTCTTCCAACCCTGCTGCCTCGGCTGCTGCATCTTCCACCTCCACCACATCATCCTCCAATACAACCTCCAGCAACAAGGCTCATGCACCATCTCCTCACCAGAGCAGCTGGAACAAGAACAGCACTGGCACCCCTTCCCCTATGTCCCCCACACCATCCCCAGCCACCAGTGTCAGTTCTCAGGTGAGTGGCAGTCTCATTTATTTTCATTAACTAGATGAGTCTCATTGCCATCACTTGGAGCTTACAGGCAACAAAATATCACACATTTGATTTCTGATTTCCACTTATATTTGACTATCTCTGGAATTTATTCTTCAGAATTCATACAAATCCATAAAAAGCAAAGATGAAATGAATAATGTTGTAATTTTATATCATGTCATCTATCCCTTGACTTTCGTTGTAAGTGTACTTTGATGGTTTACCTAACCAAATCCATCTACTTTCAGCAGCTAGCTGTCATGATACTCTTTCATGTTTCTTTTATTTCTTTTATCCACTGTCCCTTGTAGAGCTAATAAGACTATAATCTTCCTGACTTTGTGATATAGTTCATTCTTTATTGACACAAAGTCAATAGCAAACTTCATAGATTGATTTCTTGGAGAGTGGTTAGGAATATTCAATGTCCTTCATATCCAGAAAGAAGATAGTATAGAGCAAGAATGCTGATCAAAACAAATTAAGGACTGCACAGTTTAGTCTAGTGGTACTTTTGGTTGTGGAATACAAGTATTTCAAATAATGTTCCAAGTGTAATGTATCAATTTACAGTCTAATAGTATTTTACTTTGCATGTTACAGGGAAGCTGTGAGCTAGTACAAGGAAAGATAGCCAATGGCACATCCCAGATCTCCCCTTCTCCTGGCATGGTCAGTGTTCAGCAAAGAGTCCACACAGTCACCCAAAAATATTTTACTCTAACTAGTCACATTGTCAAGTCACTAGAGCTGTGGGACCAAGCGGACGCAGAGACCAAAGGCCTTGAAGGTCAGCACAGATGTTTAGTGAGATTAAATATTTAAAATGGAGCTGATTCTGATAGTCAAATTATAAGAACCCATTATGTATCATCAGTGAAAAAATTGACAAAGTCTGCTTTCTTAATTATTTTTTTTTTTAATTAAACTATTAATATTTCATTTAGATTTTTACTATACATGTTACTTTATTCATAGTTCCTATTTACGCCTTGAACCAAATTGACTTTGTTTAATTCTATGCTTGTTTTCTCTTTATGTTTAGATTTCTTTGCTACCGTTGATGCTGCCTGTGGAGTACTCACATTTCACTCTGACCCTCCAACCATCGTACGTTACATTAAGCATGCTCTACGATTGCTCTACTTATGACAAACAAAGCGTCCTCCCGGATCATTTGTTCCAGATTTGTAACTACGTCGACGTTGTAGAGCGACACTGGCATGAAACCAGATCTCTCATCAGATGTATCCTAAGTGTGGCTACAAGTAGCCAATATGATTGACACATATAGGTGGCAATGCAATAGTCCCTGCTCATTCTTTAAAAAAAGACTTCCCATTGATGCCTGAAATCAACTGGGATAATGCTCATGTGACTGAAAAGATACAACTGATTTGGCAAAGCAGTTTTAAGAAAAAAATGGATTTGTGCATTACAGACTTCCATCATTTTATTTGTATTCATTGATATCATGTTTGTTCTCATGCCTCCAAGTGTGCTTGGAACTTGATTATGTGCAGTGGCTGACGTTGGAGAGACTGGAAGACATTGCTGCTCACCTGCAGCATCAGTGTGTGTGCGTGTGTGTACAGGTCTCAAGACTCTTTTCATTGCTGACCTAGTTTGTCAAGACTCTCAATCTGTGACACCCTTAGCAAAACAAGCAGCAACATAAACCTCTGTGTGTCTGATGTCAAGTAGAAACGTATCCACCAAATAAAGATATTCTTTACTGGAAACTCAAGCTTGGACTAGTTGCAAGATCTCAGTTCAACTTGCTGATATCTTACACAGTAGGCACTGGAAAGGGAGGAAAGAAACAAGGATTGTACAAAAAGTTGAATGGTCTGGATGTGAACTACCTCCCTTTAGTTATTCTGAGATTTCAAGAAAGTTATCAAAAAAGAAAGTCTTTTTGCTTACAGTATGTTAGCCAGATACTGGTATACTAAGTACCAATGCAGGGTATATTTGGCTGATGACAGATAAGTCTATAATGTCAGTTAAAATCATAACTATTTTTTTGTTGCATCATCCAAAAAAAACAAAAAAAGATTTTTTTTTTTCTGTTTTACCTCATCGGATATTGTTTTTTTCTTTGTTGTCAGGGCTATGAGTAAACTTAACTTACAAACTGTCAGCATATTTTCAGCACTTATTTTTAGTGCTAGCAAAGTGAGCTTCAAAAAGTTATTCATGTAGACATTTATTTGTTTAAATTTTTCTTTTTTGCCCTTACATTTGTAGTTTTAATGTATGTCTCATACATAACACAAGGGTAGACTACTTTTAATAGAATCCTGAGTAATTAAGGAAATAAGTAACCTATTTTCTTTTGCCAGTACAAAGTGTGCTAGTTTCTCTAAAACTATGAACAAAAAAACTTGTTCTGAGTTGTTTTTCTAATCTGGTCTATTGTATTGTTGTACATAAAATGTATATAACTGATGTCATGTTAAACTTTGAAGGCAATTAGCTTTTTGTTTTTGGCTGTTATATTTTACTGTTGGGATTTTCTCACATTTTCCCACACAATAATTTTATGTCAACCTAATTAGGCTGGCCTGAAGGTTCACGTCAGTAACAGATACAACTATCATTCAGTTAGAAAGATGCATATCAGCCGTGGAATAATGTTGACCATTTAGTCAATGCTAGACATAACATTGGCATACATGTCAATCATGAAGTTGTGCTCAAAATGACCTCTTCCCCCAGCCCCCCCTCAAACATTGTCTCTTTTTGAGTTGATCACATAATGATAAATTCTCTTTAGCTGATGTTGACCTAGTGTGTATGTGCTGTCTTTGGGTTGAGTTGTTGTGACAGCTTCCTTAAATTAGAGAGTGTACGATGCTCATTAGAAGGCCAGATATCTATCAGTCATTTTTAGTTCTGTCCATTCTTTTACTGGTTGCTTCTTAGCATGAAATTGAAACTCGACACAAAAATTCGTTTGAACATGACACTGTGTTGTAGCAGTTTAAATGTTCAGTCTGTCAGGAATGTTTCACACATCTTTTGTTCAGTTTTTGGTATAGGACGCTTAGATCTGGTCTGCTCTAGTTGACAATAGAAGTTTTCAGATAAAACTAAGCAATACATTTCTGCCGAGGCCATTTCTTAAGTTATTAGTCTTTTTGTTTTTAAATTAAATTAGTTGAAGGTTTAATGTGAATGTCTTTCTGCACTGGCAATATATTGCAGTAGGTTTTCTTAGGAAAACGCAAATGTTTTATGTGCAGCCATAAGATAACGTCTGCCTTTTTTGTTCTTCTGTATTTATCTCCCCTGAGGTGTTCATAGGGCAATAGGAAGCATTAGTTGATTGTATTAGCTTTTCCTAGGTGGCCTACTACAGCATTGAACTCCATGCACAAGTCTGTTTCAATGCCATTGTGATATCTGAATGCATATTCTATGGACTCTATAAATACTATAAATATATACATACTATAAATATATTTAAATATCTAAATCACAAAATAAAGACAGTATCAGTGAGCATGAGTGCTGTTCAAGCCATTTCCAATGTGATGAAAGATGTTTTGACTTCAGCCAGTGCTGTTCTACTTGTGGACACACTGGGAAGACTGGTGGTGATATTTATAAACAAACAAAAAAAGACTGAGTATATATTGATATATTTCTCTGTACATGACATGTGTACAAATGTTATTGATGAGTTCTTGCTGAAACTTGAAAACCAAAATCTCCCAATGTATGTGTGCTAAGTCTGTGGGGGTAGTTCAAATTGGTCAAGGTTATTTATTTGTTGTATCTCATTCAGTCCTGTAAATATTGTTATCAAGTATTAATAGCATTGGTTCTGCGCCCTACACTGAGCTGTCCAAAACATTTACAAATGTATATATATATAGATCTCTTGTACATGAGTGCCAGGCTTGCATACCTACACACATCACCAAGCGCCTTGATACACAAAGGGAAGGGATGAATCTGCTAGACCATCTTTTACAACTGGACAATAGTGTTGATACTTTGATGAGTCTCCAATCTCAAATGAGTATATGTATCACTGAAAGATCTCTGCATGGTCGCCATCTAGCTGGAATACATAGGGCAACGAGTTAAACCACGGAATAAAACTAAGAATAGTAGGACACCATTTAGCCAAGCCAGTGAAAATATTGTTTTAAAACAAAATGTAGTTATCTATTTCAAAAGCAGAAAATTAATAGAAATCTGCAAAAATGAAATGTATTAAATGGATAAAATATTCTGAATTGCAAGCTGTTATAATTGTATTAACGTGTATATAAGATTTTGTTGAGCATGGCATTGTAATAGAAACAACGTTGTTCAGCA
Organism: Biomphalaria straminea; assembly: GCA_021533235.1. Lineage (NCBI taxonomy): Eukaryota > Metazoa > Mollusca > Gastropoda > Planorbidae > Biomphalaria > Biomphalaria straminea. The sequence continues at coordinate 15,925 of JADKLZ010059822.1, read as the reverse complement.
CTTGATAGGCTACCAACAGACTATCCTTTATCCAGTTTTTAAAATGTGGCATGTTTTTATTTTTAGCTTATCTTCATTGTCAAATTGAGACTAGAGAAGTTATAAACAATGATTATTATGTTAGCTTGGAGCTTGAGAAGAACTAGAAGTGTTCTGTTGTCCAGATAGGTTTCATCTTCATTGCCAGTTTGAATCTAGACATGGTCATTACATTAGTTGGAGAAGAACTAGAGACTCAAGGTATTCTGTTTTGTGGTTTAACCAACATGACTTCATATATTTTTGTTGGTCAGTGTTTTGAACATGTCAGTGGTGATACAGTATTCCATGTTGTCCTGACTTGCAACACAAAAGCCCAGGACCTATGATGGTGTTTACTTGACACTCCTTCTATTGGTGATAGTATCAGCAGAATTTAGGTCTTTTCTTGTTTCATGTCATATTGTTTTACTCCTCTTTTTTTTTTCAAACCCGTGATGAAAGACAAAATGTTTTCTTAACCTGACAGGGCCTTGACTCATTTGACTAGACTGGTGTGTATATATATATATGGCTCTGTGACAAAGTTTGAATGGAAACCATTTGCTGACAGGGTTGTATGTTTGATCTCAAAAGTGATTTTTTTTTTTTTTTTTTTTTGTCATGAACAAATTCCTTTACATTTGATTTCATTCCAGAATTTCTAAAAAATAAAAAAGATTCTCATCTATGTTTTAATGGATAGGAAGGAAGAACTTTTTGTTCTGATGTTTTTGTGAACTCTATACAAGATCTTTCACTCTTTAGGACTTGTCTTCTTTGTACTGGTCATTTGTGTAGTAAATGCTGTCCATCTGTTTTGGTGTATTTCCTCAAAACCTTCCCCCCTGATCCTCAGAACTCATTGCTTTGATGTCAATTTGCTCATTTCAGAAGAATATATGCTGCATTTATTTTTGGTCTTCCAAATTTTGTTTTTTCCAAAATATTTTGTTGTTTTTGTTGTATATGATTTTTGTTTGTGTGTGAAGAAACGTTCATGTTTACAAAGTTTGGCTTAACATTCCTACAGTTTGATCATGGTGTGTAGTTGCATTCATTCTCACACCTCAATACATTCTGTCTGAAGCATCACCTTGCCTCAAGTCATCAATCCAGTTCTTTGTAACTTCTTGATCATTGAAATCTATTGAGATGATTGACAACTACATTAGCGTGTGAGAACAACATTCTTAGCTAATCCAATATTTTGTCTTCTTCTTGTTACAAATTCAACCAAATGCACTGTAAAAAAACAGATAGGAAATAGTGAAGTCAGCAATGTGGTGTTAACATTTCTTATTATTAACAATTAAAAGAAAATAATTCTTGAAAGCCTTTTTGTATCTAAAAGAATTATTGATTGATTTTTGTTTGTAGAATTCCATTGTTAGTTACTGTAAACTTCTTTTAATAGAAAGCTGTAGATTGTGTGTTCTAGACAAGCCCAAACAGATTTTTTGATTTGACTCTTAACTTCTAATGACAAGAAGCACCTTGTGTACTTTGTCAGCTAGACATTTCCTAGTCATTAGTACAGGAACCCCCCCCCTTCCCCAATTCTCTGTCTCACCATTTCCATGTCTGCCTTACCTTTGTATTCTGGTGGTGTAACCTTAATATTTAAGTCTAGATCTTGGAGAGAGGAGTAGCGGATAATTCAAGAGTTTAGCAAGGTGGATATATTCCTTCTTTTATTTACAGTTTTAGACAAAGGGTGGGTGGATGGAGAGTGAATGTGTGAAAGTCTTGTTTCAGCTTCACGACTTTTGATCAAGCTGACATTTTCCCTAATGAACTTGTTGAAGCTGACCTTGATGTGTGGCCTTGTGGTTTGTACCCTTACCTTCAACTTGCAACCTTGTATTCAATGACAATGCCTTAAACTCAAAGGTTTGAATGTGAGAACAAGAAAACAGGCCTTGTGTGCTGTAAATAGTAAACAAAAATCTATTCATATTATCTGTGTCCCATCATTGATATGTTGCCAAACAGAGAGGCCTATAAAATAACAAGAACATTGTGATTTCTGACTTTTCATTGAATCTTATCTTTAGAGAGGAATAATGTTCCATTGAGACAGTTGATCAAAATGTACAATTTAGCTTCCTCTTTGTCACCTTTTACTATAGTAGCCAACTAAGTCATTAGTTAAGAAAGTTACTTACACAATTCAAGACACACATTGTAATATAGGCAAGTACATGACCTCACACAGCTTTGATCAAAACAAGATGAGACTTCCTGATCAGAAATTGAAGTAAATACTGGCTTTAGACTTTAAAAAAATAAAATATTCCAAGTATCTAACTTTTTAATGTATGACAAATATAAATGTTTGAGCCGTTGCTTTGGTTGTCTAGATACTTGGATTGTTGAATGTTGCATTTGCCACTGATGGTTTGACTCTAGCCATGAAATGAACCCATTCCATTCTTCTCTCAGTAATTTGCTGCTGCTAGTGTGATAAAGAGCTGGTGCCGTAGTTTCTGTTCTTGTTTCATGATTCCTTTAACAAACTTGACTGTGTTCTGACATTGTCGTGTGTCTCCTTCACTGACCACTAGCCAAAAGTACTTAACACTCTTTTAGAGCTTTTGATTTGTTTTTCTTCTTTGGTGAGAGAAAGATGGAAAGAGTGTTGTATTACTGTTTTAATCCATTCTGTGACATCAACTACCACAAGGCTGTGACTGTTGTTTTAGTAGCAGAAAGGTTGATCAGTTCTGATGTAGGAATCAAGTTTTACTGGGATGTTCCTCTTGAGCAATAAGTAGCTTGTCCCATAGGGAGTTGGAGCTTGAGCCACTACTGGTTACTGAATAGTCAACCTGGAACTGAATGTCAACCCACTGGGCTAGTCATTATTTGAACTAGTCTTTTTTTTTTTTAAATTATGATTACACTATTAGCTAGAGGGAGAGTACCTGAGTTGAATCAGTTGTTTTGAATACATATTGTATGAGCGTATCCTTGTTGTTTGGATGTGTGTGTGTCTCACTCCATCAGGGACTTAATGTTACACTCCTGTTCATGTTTAATTGTTTTGCTTTCATGGAAAAATCATTTTGGCATAATCTATTTCTTAAAGCAAACAGACTTGTCCATTGGTTTTCATTTTTTTTTTTTCCGATGCAAAAGTTGTCATGGTTCTCTTTGAGCTGTAATTCTAATATGCAAATGAACTGTTTTTTGTTTATGTTTTAGGTTGCTCTTGACAAGATTTTGCTTATGGTATATTGATGAAACCCTTACTCAGCCATCCCTCTCCATTTTAGTTTGTTCTGTTCTTCGTAGGTTGTATTTTATTTATTTATTGATGCATCCACATTTGTTGTGTAATCTGTTATTTTATTGAGTTTGTCGTAACATCTTTAGCTGCTGATATGTTTATTCTACAAGCTTGGGGTTAATCGAGGAATTTTATTGTGTAAAAAAAAAAATTTTAATTTTATTTTGGTACTTTTTTTTTTTTCTGTTCCTTTTTTTTTTTAATAGATTTCTTCCACTCGACAACCTTTACATTTTTTAAACTTCTTGCCAATTTGTTTTTCATCCCATGTCCTGGTCAATGCTTTGTGAGAGAACATTTAGTGAGCAATTTGTCTGAAAGCCCCCCCAGACTAATCATTCTTATACCATTCCCAACCTTTGTACAACCCCCCCCCCCCCATCTTCTCTAGCCATCACTCATGAAGATGTTCTCAGTGCATCTAGTGTGCAAATACTACAACCATTGCAAATGTTCTGTGCCATGTTAACTTTGGTTTGAACTGGTTGACTTGGCAAGCCTTTTTTTTCTTCTCCCTTTATTTGCTTCATTTTTTTTTTTTTGAGATTTTATGTTAATATAAAAACTGTATCATTAGTAAACAATAAAATTATATAATGTATATAATATATATTTTTTTGTTTCTGCTCTTGTGTCTTGTGGTTGTATATAATTCTATTATTTCAAACTGAAAATGTTTTTGTTCATTTGTGTGCAGGGGTAAGGGAGAGAGGTGGTGTGTAGCTTTCATTGGACATTAGTGTTGATCTAATAATAGATTCAGTCCTCTCCCCGACCATCAGGGTCAAGGTTAAGTCTTACAGATCTGTGTATGTTTGCCTCTCTCCCACAGCCCCACCTCCCATTACTTGCATACAGTCTGGTGTCAATATGCCAATGAATTGATATTGTCTATGATAATAATGATCATTTTTGTTTTGATGATGGAGAATCTTTAGGCAAGACAAAATGAAAATGAGAAATACAAAAATAAAGTGATTATAACAAATTTGACTTCATATTTCTTGTTTTGTTTATCTTTTATATTGCTTTTTTCATGTAAAAACCTGATAATATCATGATATCTTTTTTTCATGAGCTTTTGAGTAAAAGCTGATATAATTAAAACCAAGCCTTAACCAGATCAAGAAAGATTGGAGTGTTTCACATGGCTAAGCATTACCAGCTGTGAGCTGCATAAACTAAAGCAATAACTGAATCAGGAAGGTTGCTTAAGGAATATTGGGTGACAATTACTTTTTAGGAATATATCTCTCTTTTATCTCCTACTACATTCGCCAATGGTACTTAATTATGGTGGTGAATGTTTCTAGATCTTGTATAGGAACTACAAGGCATTACACCACACTGCCCAGTTTCTTGCTAGGGCACTAAGAGAGCAATAGTCCTTCCTGCCCTTACATAGTCAGAGCTCATGTCAGGTTATATAAGTCCTGATATGTCATCACCCAATTAAAACACAACAAATTTGTGAAAGAGTATCTCAATTTGTTTAAATATAGATTTTATTTAGTTAAATAAATATTTTCAGCAAAAAAAATAACATAAAAATAAAAACTTTTTTTTAAAGCAACTTTAATGTCAGGAATAATAAAACAATAGCAATAGTTTGAAATAGATTTTTTTTTTTCAAAATGGAAATTTATACTTTTTGGAAACTCAGTTATACTCAACTTTCACATATTCTGCTATTGACTATTGTAAGCATTTCAAGCAATTTTTTTTTAAAACTACAATATCAAATTATAGATCTATAAGAAAAAAAAAACTAAACATTTTCCTAAATGATTTCAATAAGTTATTCGCATTTACTAATTAATGCACTTTATTTTTTGTTTACATTAAACAGATTCTTAATTTTTAAAAACTATCGTTGATTCTTCTCAAGTACCCTTAAAATCTTACTTCCGAGATTCTATTTTGATTAGTACATCCTATTTCTCCCTATGATATAGTCATAAGGTCACATGAAGAAGTTTCTCCAAACTAATCAGAATATGCCCTGCCAATGCATGCACCAAATGAAATCAGTTTTTTTAACAATGAAGATAAGATCCAAGATGTTTACAAAAACAGAATGAGGCTTCCAATATAACAACATCTGATTGAAATCTACATTGATAGATACCAAATAATTTGTTTGTTTTTTTTAAATTAATCATAGCCTACTATGTACACAAAGAAAATGGCTCCAACAAAAGGAATAAAGATGAAATTCAATACACTAGGTAAACTATTCAGTCTATGATTACAAAAAAATTCAGTATAAGTTAAGAGGCAAACCAATGTATATGTAAAGTTAGAGAGGAAGACAGGGGCTTCATAAAGTGTCCAATGTACTAAACAGCATTAAATAAAAAAAAAATAACCACATCAATATGTGTATATATATTTTTTTTGCATCATACCAGTAAACATAGATTTTTCAATAAGGAATGCAACACATTGTCAAATCAAAAGCAAACTAAACAACAAATAGGTCTAGAATTTCTATACAAAGGCAATGAATGAAAACAATAAACAATTGTTTCTGGACAAAGTAAATTACAGACCCTTTCAAATGGTCTGAAAGGGAGACTTTTACTTTTTTTTTTACTTAAAGTAAATTTAAAGTAATATAAAAAAATGACAAATACAAAACAACAGCAATATTTTTTTTTAAAGATAGTAGCACAGTAAGGGGGCCAGAGGGAAAGGAAGCATAAAATATTATACAAATATGAGCCACTAAAAGCCAAATGTTGAATGTAGGAAAGCCAAATTGTACATGTAGAGACTCATGTATTCCCTAGTACTTCCCCCTACCTCAACCCATTGTGTCAGTAAAAACACAAAATTGAATGACTACAGCTCCAGTAGTTATATAAAACAATTTGAAAACTTCATTGCTTCTAACAAAACTATATTTTTATTTTTAAACATAATATTGTGAAAATATATTTAAAAAAAATAAATAATTTCTATTCATTATCATTTCAGCTTAGCATGATATTTCACATTATTAACTCAATATTTCAGGTAAGTTTTAAATCAAAAAATTTTCTAGGGGTATAATAAATTTCAGCTAAACATGATTTTGTATTTGTACCTGCCACTACTTGATCCCAGGACTCTAATTTTAAGAATAAATAGCACTATTTGCATTTAGATCTTTATTCCTAAATACAGAAGCTAAAGAGCAATATAAAGTATATGTAGAAGTTAACAGGTAAAATTAAAAAAAAAAGTTTTACATTTCAATTAATGAAATTTGAAAATTTCAATTCAAATCCAATTCAATTGTCTTACATGAATAAAAAAAAAGTACAGAATAAATAAATTAGCATGGACACACAAACTTTATCATATTTACAAAAAGAAATAAAAACAGATTTTATTTGCAAATGTATAAATAGATATAATAAATAGCATACAAGAATGTTTAAAATTCATTCAATAAACAATGTACATATTCACTAAACTGTTTACATTAGCCTAATCACCAGAATGACACAGCTTCATTGATCAAGGCAGACTTTTAGCAGCAGATAAAGATGAACTTTTGTACTGAAGGCATCTTTGATTTTATTGATTTAATATTTATGTATTTTTTTAGAAGATTAAGCTGGCTACAAAGTAATGGCCAATACAGCCTACTGACTAGACCTGTAGCCTAAGACTAGACCTGTAGCCTAAGACTAGACCTGTTAATATTATCTACCTTAATATTATATACTTTCATATTATTGACAGTATAATCATATTTTGAATGTATACATTGTCCAACTAGCTAAAGACAGCTAAGTAATGAAATTAACAAATATCTTATCTTATAAAATAAAGACATTACTTTAAGAAAAAAAAAATGATTACATCCTACTATGTCCCATTTCAAAATATACAGAAACTCTAAAAAAAATTATCAGTATATAGACCTTAAGCAATATGACTTTCAAACTAAGAAAAAATTAGCACTAGCAAAATATTCAATTATTTATAAAGGATTAGCACTGTATTTGTAAAATTGATAATCAAATAAATAACATTTTGATTCTTTTAAATAAAGATGTTTTTATAATTAAATGAATTATAAAATCAATGATGCTAAATCATAAGGCTACAATAAAACTACAAATAACACTGGTCACAATTTTGTTTTTAATTTAACTTTTTTTTTGTTATAGTTATAAAAAAAAATTATGTAAAACTTTTATTTATATAACTTTTTTTTTTGCAGACGCAATAGCTTTTAATTGCAACTTCGCAGAATTCTGCTGATAAGAGTACTTATTGTAATATACAATAATAAACTGTAAACATTTGATTGATCAATTAGAGAAGCTGACAATTAAATGAGGTAAAAGATCTTAATTCCTAATCAATAGTTTCAATGTCCTAACAAGACGAAGCCAAAGAAAAAAGCTACTATTGTTAAACAACCAGAAGATTGCCATCGCACTGACATGCTCCTGTCATTCACTTTTCGTTTGTCTTCTTTCATCCTGCGCTGCATTTCTGCTTCTTTCTTTTGCTGATCATCAAAGTCAGGCTCTGTCTCACTGCTGACTGGCTCATGGCTCTGATGATCTGCGATATCGTTGTCATGGGAGTCGCCCTTGTTGGGCCTGTATTTGCCCCCCATGCTGTTGTCAATGTTTTTATGTTTAGTTTCTAAACTTTCATCATTGTCTGTCGTTAGGTCATCTATTTCATTGAGATTTTCATTGAGTGGATCTCTTGCCTGAGACTGCTTGGGTTCCACCTGAATGTGAGATTCATGGTTTGAATGTTCATTGTGATCTGGGCGGTGCCCATGCTCTGAGAGTTGATCAGTTTTTATGTGGCTTTCTTTATCATCTTCAAAGTCTTGGTGTTGGATAATCTCATTAGAAGTATTGTTCCTGGGATGACCAGTTTCTAAATGATCCTGATGATCACCTTCTGAAAAATCTTCATGACTATCTTTCAAATTACTTTGGTCATCAGTTTCAGTGGTGCTACGGTCAGTGGTTTCAGTGGGGCCATGATTAGTGGTGTCCATGTGATTAGGAACAATGATATCATTATCTTGACCTTCAACTGAATCCTGGTGACCAGCATCATGTTCATCATGATTATCTTCCCCTGAGTTAAGGGGATTTTCTTCCCCTGAATTGTGGTGACTGAGCTCTGTGCCTTGCTCAGTGATTTGATGGCTTTCAGTTACAGCTTTCTCTGTTGTCAAATCTGAAGCATGTTTATGGATCTGTTGCTCATCTACTTCTTCTGCAAGAAGTAAAAGAGACTTGAAGGATTTTCCTCTGTGGAATTCATAAACTAACAGGTCATTAACAAAGACCTTCACAGTCTGAAAAGGATCATTTCCAGATACAGATTCTATCTGCTGATGCTTGAAAAATTCAACAGTCTTATTGGTAGACCATTCTGTAGTGTTGGCTAATAGGCCTGTAGCAAGAAATTTCATTCGTGTAGCAAGGCCATCTGGCATAAGATGCCCAACAAGATTTCTTCCTAATTTCATTTCTAGCACATTGGCATCATTAGACTCAACAATTAAATCTCCAACAATGCCATTACCATAGATGCCAGTGTATACCTGCAAAGGGGCCAAGTAATGGATGAGTCGAGATTCCATCGGGGGCATTTCATCTCCAGCGAGATCACTATGGAGTCCTTCATGCTGCTCACTGGAACTTTGGCAACAGCAGAGTATATCTTTGGTCACCCAGGCTGTTTTTCTGAGCACTGTGTCAGAGATGTGGTACATGATTCCATCAATGGCTTGGGTTACGTTGTCACCTCCTGGCCCATTGACTGCAATATAAATGCCAGTTTGGACTTCAGGAAAAAGCCATATTTGTGCAGAGTAAGCATACAGACTTCCTTTGAACTTGTAGCTTGTTAAATCTATTGAAACAAAAATAAATTCATAAACAAAAGAATTTTATTTTTTTACCATCTGCAATTAAAATTGTAAATGAAATTAAGAGACATACATATATTGAACATAAATGAATAGCAGCACGGGGACAAAGTTTTAAAGAGAGAAAGTAGTGAATTAAATGCTGTGTCTACCGAGGCCCGAACCTTGGTTCATCTCAAAGAAGTGAAATAAAAGCCTGGAATTGAACTAAAGCCCAAACATCAGTTCCCTCTTACATGTGTGTCAAAAAGAAATTGCAGGTATTCATTACAGTTTCGGATCAGAGACATCATAAGTTTTGCCAGGGTGTGGCACTGTGTGCTGCAAGCAGCTTAAAGATCCCTGGCTCCTGATTTTTTCTTGGGGTTGACTCCTGAAGTCTTTAACGAGCTAGGGTACTAGTTTAGCAGCAAGCAGCTGAGGTTCTTTTGTAGGTTGTCACCCGAGTCTAATACCAACATATTTAAGTACAATTGTATTCTACTTGAATTCTGAACTGTGTAATGAACTAATTACTCATAGGATCACTGTATAGTCATATGATATTGTAGGCCATTTAACATGTTATCAAGATGGTTGTAGCCAAGCTTGATACCATTCCTGGAAGGTTTGGGCTATATAGGCCTAATGAAAATCTTTTGTGGTGGAACGTTTGAGACATGAACAAAAAAGAAGATACATTGTAAACTATTTCAACATAGCATATCCACTCATAAAGAAAATGCTGTCAGCCTAGGCCTATGATCATAATCAATGATGTCATATTAAGGTAAGGAATTCTGTGAATTCAAGTTAGTAAAGGAAGGAATCACTAACCCACAGTTTATTTGGTAATTTTTAAATGTTCATTTAAAAACGATTATTTCTAAAAATGTTTGCGATTTACACTTATAAGCCGTCATTATTATCTACCTCTGTATGTGGAGATATACCATCCCATGCCATAGCCAGTTGGTTTATCTCGATCACTACCAATACTGTTCTCGCTCGAAGATGCAGGGGAAGTAGCCCACGATTGAAAAGCGTCTTTGATAAGAAGATTTTCCCCAGAGTCGCTGCCCTTAGCATTAACACTATACAAGACGTGCCTCATCCACTTAGTGACGTCTTCGGCTGCAGCCATGAGAGAGCCAACTGGCTCGAATGGACGAAGGCTGTGAAAAGAAACATTAAGTTTGTTAAGGATCAATTCACATCTACAGTTTCTTTGTTTAGGCTATAATATTTAGTAGTAAAGTAAAGTTCCCCTTTCAGACCTTGTTATTATTATTTTATTTCATTGAATTTTTTTTCTTTGAATGAATGTCTGCAGTTTATAAGATATGAAACTGATAAAACCTAACTAGCAACAAAATTCTGTTGATGAAACATGATTTATAATGAGCTGATGACAATTTGTTCCCTCATTAAAATCTATTCCATGAATCAACTCGTTCATCTCTTCTCCCTTTTTATTTCTATCTCAAGATCAAGTCCAACAAGAATGTAGGTAAACAACATTGGTTGCTTGACGGAATACAATATTTATGTCCAAATATCTCCTGCAAGGAATTTTATCCAAGGGGCCTGCCTGTAAAAAAAAGTCTTATCTTCTAGCGTACTCACTTAATTCCCTCCCTCCCCCCGCACCTTCCTGATCGATGCAGTCTAGACACTCACTAAAGGGCGTGAATTTAAGCTACCTCCACAGTTCCTCCCCTCTCTCGCCCACACACGCGCGCAAGAACATGTTTACCACAAATGCTATAAAAACACCTTGTAAACTAATATGTTTGAAACAGTGCAAGTCAACATTATGGCTCACCATATCTCTACTGCGAAGTGGGAGATTGAGTCAGCTTGAATGCTTGGGATTGGGCAATATATTTGTTGATCTATGCCTAACCTGAATATGACTAAGAGCTAATATATGAAAACATTAACTGAAGTGGTGCCAGAGGCGGACTGGCTATATGGGCATTCGGGCAAATGCCCGGTGGGCCGGTACCCAAATGGGCCTTTAGGGCCACCGAAGGGCCACCGAAGGGCCACATTTATGCCACTATGTATTAAATTTTTAAAGGTTTTAAAATATTCTCTTATAAAAGGGCCCTCTATGTGTCGTGTTTAAAAAATGTCTATTCAGTGTAATCTAACTCATTTTCTGAAATAATGTAATAGCCTACATCCGTAGACAGTGTTACTAGATCTAGTAGGAGTCATCCTTTTAGGGGCTACACACTTAGCAATTAAAAAGCAACATAAGGCCTATACTTCCCATCAAAAATATAGATTCTTCTGTATACATGTGTACCGTTAGCGATGCTCAAACTAAACAGAATGATTTTGAAGACAAGTATAATATGCAATTTATGGGCCTGATTGTGTAGAAATGCCCGGGCCGATTTTGACACCCAGTCCGCCCCAGAGTGGTGCATTAGGCAGTGATGGGTTAACCAGTTGTTGGCGATACTGCCAGACGCATTTCAACAAGACCAGATCTAGACTAGAAAAGGATAGAGCTATTGGAGTTATTAGGTGCTTTATAAATGCAGATAAATTTTAGTGCTAAATATAATTTTCAGATGCCCGTAGAAGTAAAACTATATGTTAAGTGAATTAAGTAGGCTATTTATATAGGCTACAGAGAAAATTTCATTTAAATTATTCATAGCAACCTTAAAAAGACTCATTGGGATCAAATTTATGGGGCACCCAGAGCTATAGTCATGGTCATTAGCAGCTTTAGTTCACAACTTATCAAGAGAAAAATTCACTGACAACACTAAATAGGTGAATCACGAGATGAATATTTTTCCCCTAAAATTTAAAGACGAAAGAGGAATATGAAGGTAAGGCCCAACCAGAGCAAGTAACCCGGATGTCAAACCTGGCAAAGTATCTTGATGGGATAAAACCTAGGCAACAATTGGGGTAGGGAAACTACAGTTAAATCAGTAAAATATAATAAAAAAACGCGGATAACTATTTTGTAGATAAGATTTATCATCACACACACACACAAAACAACCTAACATTCGAAACTTGAAAGACAAATGATCAATCTAACTAGAAAATTATTGTTGTGTTAATTTGTAGGCGTGAAATGCGAAAGATGAGAGAGAGAGAGAGAGAGAGAGAGAAGAAGAAGAAGAAGGGAGGGAGAGAAAGAGAGAGAGAGAGAGAGAGTTGAAGAGAAACTAGAGCACCCTCATTTTAAGCACAAACGTAGGGAATGCCAGATAAATCACTCCGCTAGACTACATTTCAAGATAGGACAACTTCTTCTGACACCATTTTATTTATGCCAGGTTAAGATAGAGTCCAAAATAAATATTTAGGCTACTTTACAATCAAACGTTGTTTGAACATTTTCAGAAACGTTTGACCGACATGTTTCTCTCCAGTGTCTATTGATACACTCAAAACATTAAAAAAAAACATTTTTAACGAAAAAACTAAGCGAAAAAAAGACAATGTACTTAAGAAATAAAATGTTTTCCTTTCCAATGCAAGCGTTTTTTCTTTCACAAAACATTTTAACTCGCCAAAATACACAATTTTAAATAGTGAAACTAATGGTTCAAGAAAATTTAACTTTATATAAAAATGTTTCTTTTGTTCATCTCCAATTAATTGTCGCAAGACTACACATAGACAAAACGTATTGGTTTATGATAATTTCATGACCAGTTCGATTGTGTTTATAATTGGCAGTAAGAACCAGATGTAGTTTATGTTCGTCAACTTCACAGTATGAAAAATATTTTTGGCTTTCCATAAAAAGGCGAAATAATTAGCTAGCAATTTTGTGTGTGTATTCGGTGAAACAGAATACGGATGTAGTGATAGGCATGTATTGATAAGTGAAATTTTTAAAAGCATGTAAAAAAAATATGTATTTCGTAGCACTGCAGAATAAATTTTCTAAGGAATTTACCTTGGGGGCATGGGGGGCTTGTCCTCTTTGGGGGCCCCTGAATTTTGCATAATACTTAATGTAAAAAAAACCCACTCATTTGAGGGTCCCTCTCAAGTGAGGGCCCAGGGGATTTTCAAACTCCCCCCCCCCTCCACCCTAGCTATGCCTCTATTGCTCTCAGTCTGGTACAAATTTTTAACATGATATTTTTCCCACACCCATTATCGGATCATGTTAAACATTGTATCGAAAAAAAGGGAAATAAATTATACAATCTTAAGAAATATAGTCATATATGTGGAGTTCTTCCACTGGCTAAGTTTTAAAAAAAGTATTTTTTTATATTTTGCTTGTTTGTAAAATGTTTTATATGTTTCGGATGTCCCTTCATAGCAAGTCTAGTCCAAACCTCCCGTAGGACGACGGGGGTTGGGAGCGGGCAGGGTTTGAACTCTGGACCATCGATAAATCTTAATGACAGTCCAGCGCGCAAACCGCACGACCAGGCAGTTTTTATTATTTAACTGGCAAAAAAAAAACGATGTTTGAAAATAACGTACTTGATAAAATTTAGTTTGTCTAGTTCAAAATTTCTTCCAAACTTTCTCTTTGCATCTTCTTACATTCTATCGCCCCCCCCCACACACATATCGTCTTCTTTTCTTTTCCTTTACTAATTCTCTACTTAGCAGTGGAGCTCTGAGCGAGCGTCATATCAAGCCATGTACGATTGGCTGACGGTGACGTACGATTCTTTTTATCGAGAGGCCTGGGGGCGGTTGCCCAGATCGTCAGGCCGCTTCTGCTCCCACTGTACTTTATTGCTTAAAAAATGTAACCCGGATCATAAAGATTCAAATGTAAACAAGAAGCAGGTTACTGTGGATTTGACAATATATTAACAAAACCCAGCGGGTTTGGATCTCGGTAAAGACTGGCATATTTAAAGGCGCCTTTGAGTTCATCCAATTCTAATGGGTAACTGACTTAATTTGGGGAAAGTAAAGGCGGTTGGTCGTTGTGCTGGCCAAATAACACCCTGCTCGTTAGCCGTTGGCCGTAGAAACAAATGACCTTAGCGTCATCTGCCCCATGGAGCGCAAGGTATGAAAGGGGATTTTTTTTCTTTTTTTTTTTAGATTGTGTAAAACCATAGGTGGACATGTTTTAGGGGCCATTGGGCCACACTTAACCCAATGGTAGCCCTCTTTCTTCAACTCACTCAAATAAAGTCTTGTTCTGCACGTGAAAGTTGTCCGGCTGGCCAGTGGCGTGATATCTGTAGGGCAGGGCAGCGTCCGGGAGGTCCATGCCCTCAGGTGTGAAGGAGGGGGCGTTCATGTTCTGCTTGTCGAAGACTCGAACCTTGATTAGCTCTGACCAGGTCATCTGGGACAACCTCTCGGCCACATGCCCAGCTACAGTGTACATTATGTTACTGAAGTGGTTAGACATGCGGAAGTTGTCGTCTTGCGGAAGGAAACGTAATCGTCTGCAAAAAAAAAGAGAGTGCAACATGTCACGTGTTAGGTATAAATAGAAGTCACGTGCTAGGTATAAATAAAAATCACGTGTTAAGTATAAATAAAAGTTAACCGTTAATAAATACATAAAAACAGGTGTTAGGTATAAATAACAACTACGTATTAAATATGAATTAAAATCATGTGTTCGGTATAAATAAAAGTCACATGCTAAATTAAAAAAAATGACGCGTTACATAGAAATAAAAGTAAGCTGTTTGATATTAATAAAAACAATGCTACGTGTTGGATATTTTAAGAACCACGTCTTCGATTAAAACAAAAAGAAACAATAAATAATAGAAAATAGCATGATTGTAGAAAATTTAGCATATAAATCGACATAACAATCACACATGTCAATAAAAGGCTCTCAAATCTCCTGAATTGAAATGGCACGTACATTTTAAACATTCCTAGATGTGCTAGTCAAAAAAGTTCTGCAGGATTTCAGGGAATGCCTTTGAATAGCACACATATTAGAAGATCCACATTTTGCAAAATCAGCATTTTTTTTCTCGAACGAGAACTAAACATTGAGGTCAAACTCGACATAATTGTCTAATTAGCTTTTTTTTTTTAAAAAAAATGTCAATTTCCGGAGAGCTATTCCCAGGGGAGATCATTAACGGGCAGGTAGTTTAAAAGGAAAACATTTTCCAACTCGCTACGGCCGATTTTTTTTTTTAAATCAAAGATCAACAAAGATCACTAAACATCATCATAGATTTAAAAACATGCATCAAAATGAATAAAGATCATAATGATCATTTAACATAAACAAAAATATCATATATCAACAAAGAATTTCAAAGCTCATGGAAGATCGTCAATGTCATCAAAGCTCAAAGTAGTTACAAAAAAAAAAAGATTAACAAGGATCATCAACAATACGAAAACTAACACATCCTCCCAAAATCATGAAAGATCAAGAAATACCATTCAAAGATGAAAAAATATTGTCAAATATCAACAAAAAAGCTTTCTTTTAAAATAAAAGAGAAAATAATTAAGAATAAAACCAAACAATACATTTTCTTAAAGTTCAATATTTAGTGATACTAAGAAGGATAGGTTGAGCTTTGACTGGCAAGACACTCAGTTCTACGGCCGTATGCTTCTAAGATGTCGATACTAAAGTATGAGAGACATTCTAGGAAGTAGAGAATGCAATGCCTTGATCTTTGGTAACTCATCAAGATAGTTTTGAATTGAATTTTTTTAAAGACGCCTCTCACGAAAAGAGTGTAATAGTCCCTGGTCAGTAGAGTGTAATAGTCCCTGGTCAG